>VZRR01003434.1:51743-154479 GCA_013398015.1 Oreocharis arfaki | reverse complement strand
GGGGGCGGCGGGGCCGGGCGGGGGGAGCGGCGGCGTGCGCGGCTGCCGGCGCTTCCTGATTTATTTATGTTTGCAGCATAGGTGGTATTTCCCCGTTAAGAGTTTATCCATTGAAGTTTTCTATTTGACTTTTCTAAAGCGGCGGCGACAACAACAACAACAGAAATCCGCGAAGTAAAAAAGCCAAATGTGTTAATTGTTAACTAAATATAGACGAGGAAGGCTTGGAAGCTGTAGTGGGTGGATTGATCAGGCAGCGTACGAGTAAAATGAAAAAGGGAAAATTGTCGGCCCTATGAAGCCGGTTGCCGGTAGGAAGGAAGGATCGCACCTGTTCTGGTGAGTGGTAGGAGCCTCATAGCCCCGTGGTCCCCAGAAACCCTGTTTACCCTCCTGTGCTCCGGATGGAGGAAGGCGAAACTCAGGTTAAAAATGCTGTAATAAATACCAGGTCTCACCAGGAAGGCAAACGGGACATTTTTTTCTACAGTAGAAGCCGTGTTCCCTTTAGTATTTTAGTATACAAAATTCGTGCATTCGAACTGAGCCATCTGCTAATTATAGTAACATATTTAACGTTTATTTAAAAAACTTAGTCTGTCGTAAATATATGTTTGCATAATTGATAGATGGGATATTTTTATAAAAAATGGTTTGTTTTCCTTTTACAGTTCAGTACTACTTGTGTGTTGGGACAATTTACTACGTTTTCTGGTTCCTGTTTTCCCTTCTGAATAAACATATGAGGAGAAAAACCAAAACAACAGAGCGAAGGGTTTGCTCTTTTATAAGAAATTTCTGTAACAACAAGGTAATTTTCAGGAGACTTCACCATAATCAATGAAGTTAGTTGTATTGCTTCACAGAGAGGCTTGAGTTCTCTCCCTTACTTTGAACTCTAAATAATACAGCTATATGAAGGTATAGCCTTTTTTAAAGAGAAGAAGCTGGAGTAAATCACTGGAAAGTATATCCCTTCACTTTCTCATAGAACAGCTGTTTAAGGCACAATAACAACAAAAGTTTTGTGAAACTCTGTATGCTTACTTCCTTCCTCACAAGGTTTTTTTTTCTTTTCTACTAACTGGCGTGAAATCACCCTTCATATTAGTCCCAGGACCCCTAAATTAGTCTCAGCCTTCTTCCAGTTTATTTGAATTGGTGACCTTTGGATGAGCTGGTGTGTTCTATTGTTGCTTGCTAATGATGGAATAATCTAGTCCTGACGTACCAGTTGTGAAACTGAGGGCGCTGCTGCTGGATGGAAATTCAAACGTCTTATGGCTCCATGTTGGAAAAGACAGGATTTAGCTGTGGTTTTCATCTGCTTTTAACTGTGTGGACTCTGATTTTCAGAGCTGAAAGGGCTCAAACCAAAGTCTTGTTAGAGTTGATGGAAAATCTGCCATTGATTTTTACTGGTTTTGGATAAAGTCTTGTGTGAGTTGGTGTTGAGCACATCATGGCTATGCCAAATTTTTTAGTCCTTTTGAAATTCTTTGCATATCCAAGTCATTATGTAAAGTCAATTTTTTTGTGTGCTGTCTCTTTCTTTGTGAGAATGTTCTTCTGCTCAGTAGAAAGTGGTGGTGCTTTTGTTCACTCTCTTATATGCTACAGCATTAATTTTATTATCTGATCATTTCCTGTTATGTCAGGATAACATGGGGGATTTAGGAAAAAGTGAAAGTGCTTTTGATGAAGGCTGCTTACCCTGAAGACAGATTTCTTCAGGTAGTTTTCAAAGAGCTTTCAAAGAGTAGTGGGACATCTGAAGTCGTAAGACATGCTTTCTCTGTTGTGCATGTTGTACTTCCCTAGTTCGCTATATGGTTGTTTGCTGCCTTTTGGGGTTTTTTTTCTCACAAATATGAAGGGGAGAAAGTTGTTAGTGATAACAGATACTGGTGTTCTGTGAAAAAGCTTGCAGAATAACACATACCTGTGGCAGGCATATATCCTCTCTTGGCTTCCCTGTTGTTGATGATGAGCAGGATTTTTCCTCTTGGCTATATGTAAAAACCCAGCCAAGAGAAAGTAGGGAGGAGAAGGACTGTTAAACTTAAATCGTGGAAGCTTATCAGAGTTTATTGTCTAGTGTAGCCTGTCTTGAAATTTGATTCCATTTGGAAGGGAGTCAAGGGATGAAACCTCAAAAAAACCCACCTGATTTGAGGCAGGACGTCCTCCAGCAAGAGTCTCATTTGCCAGCGGAAGGGTGAGACCAGGAATTTTGGCTCCTTGGAAAAGGAAATTCTGGAGCTCATTATCTCTCCATCGTTATATTCTGGTTTACTGATTTGGGCTTTGCTTATTGCTAAAAGTTGAAGAAGGCAAAAGAGGCATGTATGTGAAAGAAGCCCAGGTAAATAGGCTGAGATGAGGGAAGGCAGGAGAAGCACAATTTCTGTGAGCCCTCATGCCTTGGGTTTCCTTCTTGGACTTGGAAAGTGCTAATTCTCCCAGCCAAACTAATCTCCTCTTAAATGAGAGATGGCTCTCGTGGCTGAAAGCAGAGCTGTACTGCGAGGTGCAGGGTAGCAGTGCAGAGCTGTGTATTTTCTCCTTGTTGTCATTTTTCCTGTGGGGTTTCCAAAACACATGAGAATCTGGCCTCTGGAGGAAAGGTGGAGGTGGTGCTGGGGCACTTTCCACCTGCCTGCAGGGACTGAGGCAGCACATCCATGCCATGGGTTTCCAGAGATTATGGACAGGATCTAAATGTGTGAATTTTCTGTCAGAAAGGGTCAGAGGATCATTCAGGAAGGATTTTCCTAGTATTTCCACAGTACGTCTTTGTTGCCTTCTTTCCGAATATCAGAAATGGCTAAGTATGTAGTCTTAGTTTCTTTCCGGCATGGCCCCATTCAAGTAAATAAATAAAAGCTGTTTGGTAGCTCTTCAGGTGTATGACAGCAGAATTCTGCCAAGTCACCAAGGTGCTTTTCTTCTATCTGCTTAACTGAAGGAAGGCCTCTGGGTGAGTGAGGAAGCCTTGGTCCAGGGACCTGCTTGGCTTGGTTTATCCCATCAAAAAAGTTAGTAGAATAATGCACATGGCCACTAGTGTGGCAGTACTGCTGCTGGCGTTTTTTAAACTTGTCATTAATGGTGCAGTGGAGAAATAATCTCCCTTCTTAGGGATGAGCTAGGATTTTATGTATTGTACAGTGATAACTAAAAAACCAGTGCATGTGTTATGAGAACCTTCATCATTAAATTCAAGGGTAGCCTATAAATTTCTGTGTAAAGATTAAAGAACTGTATTCCTTTAATTCTATGTTATTCCATCAGTTGTATGTGGTCCAAGAGGACATTTTGAATAAAGTAATTGAGTCTTGCGTAAGTTGTTTCTCTCATTTAATTCACAGCACATGAATGAGATTGTTTCCATTATCCATCACAGCTACTTAATTTAAACATGGTTGTAGTAGGGGGACAATGCAAGTAAAAAGACTGGTTGGAAAAGTTGGTTCTATTGTTAACCTTTTCAGGGTATGGTCACACTGCCAAAGTGCATGTAAGCCTGCAACTAGAGAGGAGGAAATTGAAAGCAAATAAAATGCTTTTTTTGAAATACTAAAGTTAACTTGAGTATTCCATTTTGAATGCTTTTGGTTATAAAAATTCTCATTTTACTCTAACCCATTGTAACTTATTAGAAATTAAGTGTCCTGTGAAACTAGTGAACTAGTGAAAGAATAAAGGATTTAACCATAGTTTTAAAAAAAGTACTTCATATCCTCGAGTGTCTCAGATATAGAGAAGCTGTAATATTTTTTACTGATGAACTAAAAGGACAAATACTCTCATGTTATAATTAGATTATACGCATGAGAGCAGTGTGATCATTCTAGACTACAGAACTGTTCTGTGTCCTCTGGTGAACCTAACCCAATAAATTAGGGTTCTGTTTTTCCATTGGAAGAAATAAAAGGACTGATTGTCAAGCTGCCTAATAGTAAGGTAGAAAACAGCGAGAAGATCAATGTCTCATCAAGTGAATTTAAAGTCAAACCAGATGTAAGTCTTCCTACTGGGCAGAATGATGTTGGTACATGTAGAATCAAATCACTTGTATGTGTGCATACACAGTGGTTACTGTTTTATCTTGGGTAGAAGTTCATTCTGCTCACCCGCTAGGTTTTTTTTTTGCCTATTTTGATGCTGATGTTTGAGTGTCTTCTTGAATACTTCGTGGGAGTTGGTTGGCATGAACTGCATGCCACAGGTACAACACCAGTGTTGCTTGACAGTAAGATGTGCTTTGCAACAGCTGTGGTGTAGGAAAATAAAGGAGCTCTTTGAAGAAAATCAGAAGTATCTGTCAACTACCTAAGTAGTTGCATTCTTGAACAATTGCTCACTAACTGATATCTTAGTGACATGCATATGGATGAACCATTTTCAAAACATTCACGAGAAAAATATACTTCTGTGAGTAAGAAGAGCTGTTTTCATCACCACTACAAGTTGGCTTCCTTGAGTCATGTGTCGTGTTTGCTCTCATTATCTACAGCTGTACAACGTTCTTGAACTATGGACCTTTTCCTTGCTTATGTTTTCATTTGTAGACCTTCACATCTTTCTTCCATTGACTTGGTCTTGCACCTTGGCCCCCTTTAGTACCCCCTTAGCTCCACACCTCCCAACTCATGACTTTCCATTGTTTCTCTTGATTCTGCTGTGCCGGCTGCTTGCCATGTGCTCTAGGCCAGCTGTACTTCGGCAGGTATGGAGTGCTGTTGCTGCTGCTGCTTGGTTTCCTACGAGTGGAAAGAATGAGCACCAATAAATTGCAGCTATTTCTTCTTTAGTGTTGTTTTTTTCCTCTGACCTTTAGCACAAAATATTCCTGGTCCATTTGCCTACCTTCTTGCAGCTTTTGACAGGTAGGATTGCCTTCATGTGACTTTATACTGTTTTCTAGCTTTACATTAAAATGATTTTACTCCCATGATTTATTAACTTGTCCCTGGCTCTGTTTTATTTTTAATATTTCATACATCTTTTAAAAAAATGTGGCATGTTTGTGTGCAAGGTGCTTCAAAGTATAATTATGAGCTGTAGCATTTATGTATAAAGCTTAAAATAACTTTGTTCCTCACTTCAGGAAATTGAAGGGTTTATCTTGAGCCTTCTTTTATAAGTCAGGTGTCTTACTTTCTATACTGCATTTTTTCTCATTAAAAAAAGATAAGGTAAAATGCATTATCCAGTTAGATAAACAGGGAAAGGGTCTGTACAGAGTTGTATCCATGTAAATCCAGAATATACATGACCATGCACATGTGCGTTAAAAGAATATTCCCCTGTAGAGTATTCGTGATGAATTTAATTTTTAAAGCAAAATAATTACTTCCCTTAAATATTAAAGGATAATTCTATTTCTACAAATACAGAGAAAATTGTATCTGGAACACAGAGTACTTCCTGTGCAGTGGTGAACTGCATGTATTTTGTGTTGTGCCCGTTTCACTTATGTGACTTACTGAAGTGATTTAGTTTATTGAAATTCTCTATGTGACCAGAATAAAACAGCTTGGGTTTGACGTGGATTGACTATTTAACTGCAGAAGTTGCTGATTATTAAGGTTAAAGAAAGGAGAAGAAATACCAGAATTAGGGTTTGATATGCAGCCTTAATTCAGGTGTCTTTGAATATATACAGGTAAACTAAGGTTTAGAGTCCATGGATGGCATTGCTTCGCTTTCCTGGGTGCTTAGCCCTGTGTAATAATAGTCATCCTTGAAAACTACACTCCCTCTTAACTTTATTTGAAACCAGGAAACTTGGAGTGAGATCACAGGGAATGCAGTTGGTTACGTAGAATATTGTGAGCATGTGGCCCTTGCCTGTGAGTTGCACACATGTAACAGTAGTATGTCACTGGTTATTGTGAATTTTGAGTTGAAAATCACCTCTGCACCATGAAGGTATCTAACCTGATTACCCAACTTCACATGTAGTTGTTGGAAACTGTTTGGCTCTATTTCTCTTGCTCGTCCTGTTTCCCCTGCCTCTCAGTCCTGTGTCTCAGATACTTTTCTTCTTTGCCAGAAATGGGAGAGGGGTGCTAGAGACCTTTTGTTTTTCTGAAGAGACTTATGCATGGAGATCGCATCCTTGACCTTCTTTCCCCTTAGAATGTCCTGTCAGTTGCTCCACTTGCTGAATCTGGCTGATATTGAAGGCAGCTGCCATATGCCTGGTTCCTTCTTACAGGGCCTTCCTGCCACCAGAAGGGATTAGCCAGTGACAAGAGACCCGCTTGCCATTGTGTTGGCCAGAAGCTGTGCTTTTGCCTTCTTGGCTTTCTGCATTACAGAGTGTTGAGTTCTTTGGGAGTTTAATCCCCAGTCCCACTGCCATTTGGCATCTCCCTCCCTTGCACCCCTACCTGGAGGTTCTGCTGCATATGTGTGAGCACTGGCACATGCTCTGAGACTTGGACAAAGATGGTGATAGGCTCTGTAGCCTCTGAAATGCACGAAGCCTTCGTTCTTGCCGAGTAGGTTGTTGCACAAGATACCATCTTGATGGCAGCTGTCTTCATTTGCATTGAACTCTGGGAGAACCCAGAGACTGCTCTGATAGTCAGGCCTCCTAGGAAGCCTGTTTGCTTTCATCCTCTGCCCAGGGAAGATGAATCTCGGCCGCTGCCACTCTCACGGTAGGATGCGGGGAATGTGCTTGCAGCCATTCTGGCCATGACTTCCCAGCGGTAGGAGTGTGTTTTGTGAGGCAGAAGGATCTTCTGCTGTTATCTCTTCAAGAGGCCTCATATCAAAGCACTCTCTTAGTTTTGGGAAGTGCTTTCTGTGCTTGGAGGTTAGGCACGAGTGGGAATAGCATGAACTGGGGAAAGGAAAGTACTGGATTCTGTAATTCCCGACGGAGGGAGGGCTCTGGTCATACTGTCTCTGTAGAGCTGTTCCCTGAGCTAGCCATCCTCATCCTCACCTGCAGTGACATGGATAAATCTCCTTACTTTGGCTCTGCAGTGGCTTCTCTGCAGTGCCACTTTCCATGCATGTAGCCATGTACATGGAAAACTATATGTATGTAGAGCGTGCTCCCTTCTGTTTTCAGATGTCTTCACGTCTTCTGAAATTCCTGATAGCTGGTAAATTCAAGAACCTGGATGAAACATGTTTTTTTTCCAGATACTACAACAAATGTTTGTGAGGTACAAATAAACTTAGACAAGCCCCTCTCCCCCATTTTCCCTTTCTGACTAGATTTTTATTTTCACAGGGACAGCAGGATTCATCCTTGTCATAAGGTCCTTTCTTGCCAAGTTACAAGTTCTCTTCCAAGGAATAGAAATCAAGTAGTTGAAAGAAAAAGAATTTAAAATTTTGTGTATATAAAAAAGCCCAACCCCAAACATTTCCTTTGCTACTTCTGCAGAAATAGCAAGACTCTTTGTACAGGTTGCCCAGAGACTTTGTGGCGTTTCCATCCTTGGAGATACTAAAAAGCAGGTAAACATGGTCCAGGGCAACCTGCTCCAGGTGACCCTGCTTGATTAAGCAGGGTGGTGGACTGGATGGTCTGCAGAGGTCCTCTCCAGCCTCAGGCATTCCTTAACTGAAACTTTCTGAAAAGGCTTTGAAAGAGAATTTCAGTTCACTTTGTTAGAGCTGAGTCAAATACAAAATAAATTAAGGTAGATTCATTCAATGGAAAGGGTAGAGCTTTCAAATTAAGCTGGTCTGCCAGGCTTGTCCATAATAAATTCAGGGGAGTAAAAAAAAATACTATGAATTCATACCAAAGTGACAGAGCAAATCATATTGCTTCTGTCTACACAAACAACTGAAGCGTCTCTGTAACTTTAGAAGGTACTTTAAATGCATTTTCCATGCACATATCAGAGTTATGAGCTTACTTAAAACTTAAGAGAATTCATGCTCTCACCTTTGCTCATGTGAGGACTATTCTCAGGATCATTGCCTTTGATCCCATAGAAAGAATCATAGGCTTAAAAAGGAGCCAGGGCTTGCCCGCTGTTTAGTAGTAATTTTCTGATTATACTTTGCTCATTGGAATGTAAATGTAAAAAGCCAAATTTACATAAGCAGACTACTCTGTGAACCTTTGCCCTCCCCTCTCCCTTGACCTTTGCTGTCCAGTTTGGCTCCTAGTGCTTTTTCAGAGATCTCTTTCTAGGGTTATGTGTCTCTCTAGCAAGAAGCCCAAGTTCTGAAAGCAAGAAAGTGGCAGAATTGCAGCCCCAAAACCTGAACTCAAGTAATCTTCCCTCTCCCATTACTGCTACACCTACTCGTGAGGCAGCACTGTGGGGACCAGTGTGGACACTGGCTGGCAGCCAGGTGTGTACCAGACATCTCTTTACCTTTGCTCGTAGATAGAGCTCATCCACAAACGGCAGCTGGAAATTCATGCTTATATTATAAGTTCACATTGGTTTAACCTGTGTTTTGCAGCAACAGTGCAGGCTGCCTTTTTCCTGAAAAAATTCAATTTCCTCAATATTTTTAACACTTTATTTTCTCAGCTTAGGACTAGCAGGAAGGTTTATCAGCTGTTTATGGTGGAGATGGAAGGAAAAGGGGAATTGGTTTGCTGACAGGATATTGCTTGCTGTCTGCGCAAGCATAGTGTGCAATAAGACAAAAAGCTTGGACTCCTCTTTGTGAAGTTCAGCTCCAAGCCAAGTTATAACTTGAGCTCAGCCTCTTCAAAATGTGTCTGTATAAACATAGCTGTATTCCATTTTGATGATCACAAGTCTGCTGCTGAATTAATTATTTGATAGTGCAAGAAAGATATGTAAAGGGAGACCTTTACCACTGAAGCCCAGATCTACAAGATCAAATCTACAGTCTGATTTTCTTTTTTAATGTTTTGTTGCTAAGTGTTTCCTGATACATCATGCCTAATCTTGTCAATATTTCTTTAGGTCTTGCTCCTTTAAATAGCTCTGGATGAGTGGAACATCCCATACTTTTTCAAAGATCTCCTGGAGTCAATGAAAGCCATTTGTGTGAACATGGGCAGCTGAAAGGAGCAAAGGCACTGTGAGCCCTGCACAGTCTTGAGGCGGTCTGTGTTTGGGAAATGAGAGTAGTATGGCATTACTGTGTTTGCTTTGGAAGGTAATCTAATCTAAAAGAGCTTGAAACAATTTGCAAATTAGGATTGTGGAAACCTCAATGTCATTTTTTTTCTTCTTTAAGAGAAGAGATATTTAAACCCAGAAAGAGCATTAGGCAGGAAGAGTTTGAGAGATTCAACCTGGCAGATGTTGCAAGGCATGTGATAGAATAGGACTGAGCTTTACCTATTGCTGTGTGAAGTTAAGATCTGCAATCTCTCTTAGGAGCTCCAAATTTCACAACACTTGGGTGATGGTGTAACAGGAAGAAGGGTGTGGGCAAAACTACAGAGCTACACATGAGTAATTCAAGACCTCACCTGTTTTCCCATGTGGAGAGCAGGACAAAGTGGGGAAAGCAGATGGGCAGATCAGAAGTTACAGTTCAAATGCTTAACTTTTGCTGAGCTTATCTGTATTGAGGATAATCTTCGGGGATTTGTGTTTGTTGCATGCTTTTTGCATTTTTTAGTGGATGCATTTTGAGTCAGAAAAAAATGATATCTGGTGTCACACCTTTTGTGTTCTGTCTCAGCACAGCAAATCTGAGCTGCTAAGTTATAGCCAGCAGATGCCAGCAGTCTTTGTGGTAGTATACTGTTAGTTTACTTGGATGTGTTTTCTGCAGTGATGTTCTTAGTGGTGAACAAGCTGCCTTTTTAATAATATCGAGGGGGTGGAATTACTGCCTCATTTCCATGTGAAAAAGTATCGGTGGGTATCACAGACAGATTATGACCTTAAGTAGTGCCAAGAAGTTATATCTCAGAAAGAAAAAGCTATGATCCCAACAATGACTTCTGTAATTCAGTCAACCTTATGTATGTTTAATAAATGCACATCTTCCTGCAATGTTTGAAGTCAGGGGTCAGGTCTCCAAAATAAAACTTAATGGGATTGTCTTCAGTGGCTCTTGCAGCTGGAGAATCGAGAAAGGCAGAAATAAAGGTAGGTGATACAAGCTTACTGTTTTCCGAAGCTCAACAGTTTTGTGAGCAAAACAATCTGCTTACAGGGTGTTTTTAAGATGGAAGTAATTTTATCTACAGTGCTGATTTTGGAATCAGTATACCCAGCCATCTGCATCTATGTATATGGCAAGTCTAATATCTTGACTTGAGGATTAAGTTTATACCATGCTTTTATGTGTTCTTCTTCAGACCTTTACCTTAGGTTTTGGTTTTGTTTTGGTTTTTTTTTCTTTTTCTGTTGTAATGTGAAATCTCATTGTTGAATATTGCTGCATTTCTTTTTTACTGATATCTTTATGAAAAACTTGGTGCAAATTTGTGAGAGCTCAAGGCTCCTTAAACTCTTATGTATCAGTTAACCCGCTATTGATACTGCATGCAATTAATGCTCTTCCCTTTGTAATCCAAGCTAATGTCCTCTAGTCAACATTATGTAATTCAACAAATAGAGCAAAACCTACTGAATTAAGATACTGTACTGTTCTGTTATCTCTGGATGTGCAGCACAGCACGTACTTTTGTATCTTTTGAACATTTTGTAGATCAGTAGCTGAATTTCTGGGAGTAAATGCATTGTATTTTTGAGTCAATGGATTTCACTTTCTGTCAACACTTATGTTCAAGTTATGTTTCTGCTGAATTACACATTGTTAATTAAGAATAATTTTATCTCTTTGGTTAACAGAAGAAATTGGGGCATTATTAGGGTGTTGGCCTTGCTGTTTCCATAACAGGTTAGCTGCTTTGATCTGGCTGTGTTGACAGTAAAATTGGGTCTTCTGCTTGGACGTGTAGGAGAAGTATGTGTTTGGTTAGACCGTTATCAAATTGGAAGAAGTAACTAGAATCGATAAAGTGAAGACAGACACAGTAGTGGTAAAAAAGAGAGAGAAAATTAGGCAATGCAGGGTCACACAGAGCACTGTCACTTTGCTGATGTAATTGGTGGCTGTAAGCAGAGGTCATGACATCATGCTACAGATATCCCAGCTCTTCTCGGTTTTGCACCGTTTTCCTGTAGCTCATACGAGCCCAGTCCTAGAACACTGCATTCCCTTTTGTGTACTGCTCATTATTTATTCTTTTTTTCCTAACAAGAAGAGATTAAACAGGAAAGAGTTCAGGCAGGATTTGGAAAAACAATAGAGTGTGAAACGAAAATTACATTAGCAGGGACTGCAAAGTGTCTGTGTACATCTGTCAGTGACCATGTCTGTATTGTCTGAAAGTATTGGTAAAAGGTAACAGGAAAAAGTGAGGGTTTTTAAAATCTTAACGAGGGGATCTACTTACTAGACTTTGGTGCATGTGTGATGGTATTATCACCCTGGAAGTGGTCGATAGGAATTAAGTTGCGTAAAGCACCAGCAGCTATATATTACAGAATGATAAGACTTTGGGAGAATGAGGAATAGGCAGCTGCTGAAGTCTCCTCTTGTACAATCACTTGTGGTAATAGTGACATGTCCTGGTTTTGAACACTAAACGCCTTTGACCTAATTTAACTCTAGTGTAACAACATTGAGAATATGGGCCATTTACATCATGGAAAGGAAAATACATTGAAATATTTCCTTATTTAAGTGTAATATTTTTCCTTAGTTAAACATATGCAATAATGTAAAGCAAGGTACAGCAAAAATAGGATTCAATGGTATTTGCTGAAAGGAAGCACATGGGATCTTGTAAGCTCTGTGTGACATTTTAGATTTTATTTAATTTTCCCTTTAAGCTTCAGACTGGAAGTTAAAGTGCCCTAAAGGAGTCTTTATTCTAGTTGAAGTGCTCTGATTGCAGTGATCTTTTCTTCCTTTTCCTTTTCTTTTTGGTAGTATTTTAAGGTTTGTGGATTGTCAGGGAAGAAGTGCCATCTCTCTTATTATGAACATTGGCAGCTAAAGCAACTCGGTGCCTTTTCAGTGATCTTAACAGTCACCAGTGAGCCAGAAAAGGAGGAGGGCCTTGCAGAATTGCAGGTTATATGCGACCCTGATTCAGAAGTGTGTCTGTAATTTAGAAAACTTGCAGGGCAGGTTGTGAGATCCATGCTGTGGTTGGCCATCTCACTGGCAGTCTGGTTCTTCTCAAACAAATGCTCTTTAAAATGTTACAACAGCTTTTGAGAAACTTGTGATTTAAAATCATATAATCTCAAAAAACCTGAACCGTGACTAAGTATATGAAGACTGTAGGTTGGTCAAAGCACAAGAGATTATGTTTCAAGACCAAGGCTAGGAGAAGTACACTGGGAAGAAAGGGGGAAAAGCACCTCTGTCTCCATGCCAGAATTACCAGCTTTTGTTCCTCTAGGTGCTTGGTACCCCAGCTGGGCAGCACCCCCTGAAACGGGGTGGTCATACCCAAGTTTGAATAGAGGTGTCGTGGTAGAATTTCAGTGCTTTTCAGTGCAAAGAAATCTAATGTGACTATTTCATCCACATGAAATTTTCAAATGTATCCCGCCATCCTTAATTTCAGAATGTAGCATGTCAAGTAAAGAGCATTAGTCCTGACATTTGGACAACACCCATTTCAACTTTCAGTTTGGATCTTTTTCCAATACAGTGATGTTCACAAAAAAAGCAAGTTAGGTGCTTGGTTTTTCCTATATTCACATAATTCCTCATGATTCTAATTTTTTTTATTAAAGAATCCAGCTTGTTCTAATTTAGTCCTTACAAGGAAACATTTCAGAAGATTGAAAGAAGAGTCACCATTTCAGTAGAGTATGTTTGTGGCCTTTAACTCTTGTTGTTGTCTCAGAGCCACCACTCTCAGCTGCTGCAAAGTCATAAGGATCACTAGATTCTGTTTAATTTGTCTTCTAAAACTGCTGATGAACTTCACAGGTGTCTGGGTGGCTCTTCAGGATGACTGGGAGCAAACTGTTTTAGGGAAAATCTTTACAGATGAATAGTGGACTTGACGTAACCCTATTTTTCGTAATCTTCATCCTGTCATTGTACTCCCCTGAGGAACTTTTGGAGCCTAGTGATGATTTTAGAAATGTATAAGGCGGCATTAGAAATGAGATGCATATGGAAGCAGCAATAATGAAGGAGAGACTATTTCACCACTGTTGGTGATCGTCTGGAGATGAATTTCCTGATGTTAAATTCCCAAAGTGCTAGGAAGTTATCTGGTAACATATAATAAAAATGAACAGATTGAATACATCCCTATTATAATTATGGCATTAAATTTGCAGTGTTGCTTTCTTGCCTGAATTCCAGTATGTTTGGTCTGAATTGTTTGTAAGGATAGAGTAGTAATCCATCAAGAATGACAAAATCACTGTGGTTTGTTTGTGTTGTGTTGTCCAGGTAAAAATCCCTTTTCCATTTGTACTTGCATACATTTAAGACTGCATTTGCCAATTTGTATGTCTGTAAATGGTGCTTTATAGGCGTATGAAAAGAGATACAGTCTTTTAAAGATCTTCTAAGGTATTTTTTATGTAATTATGACTATTTTCTAAGCTTTTCTGGTTTTTAACACTTAATTAGGACAAATGCACTAAGTGATTCAATTTTCAGTGCTGTCTGTTTACTCATGTTAGAAATTATTCTTTAACTCTGTGTGTTTGCTTTTTTAAGGATATCATGACTCATTATTTACTCGTGGGTAATCATCTTTAGTAAACAGTGCATCTTGTGAGAGCTAATACAGAGCTTTGTGTGTATCGCTTAGAAAGAGACCCTTCAATTCAAAAGTTCCTGCCAGCTGTCACCTCCTCAGCTAATATCACCTCATAATATAGAGCTAGTCACAAAATACAGAAGTAATGTTTGTGTTTAGAGAAACGGGGAAAGCTTGCAAATAAACCAGAACTCAATAACGTGTATGACTTCAGGGCTGCAGCAAAATATATCTGGGCATATAATACTACAGATTTCCATTTTGTGTCTGGCATCCTACTGCTATGTTTAGTTGGTATGGTATATATTTTCAATTAATGGAAGCAACAAAAACCTGGCATAAAATAGGATAACTTGATCTTGTCCTTTTTCCTGCTATGGGAAGAAAATATACTTTGTATCTATTACCAGTTACTTTCCTTAACATGATATCCTAGGTTTAGATTTTGAATCATTCCCCGGCTGACTAAGTGATGACTTGCTCGTTTTGTCTCCTATTTATAAAAGAAGTGAAAAGATTTAGCTCATGAATTTTTCATACAGACTACAGATGTACTGGTTGGGGCCAAATGCTGTCCTCAGTTACAAGTCAGTGTCGCTGGTGAGCTGTCAGTGGCAGCGTCGTGAATGTATTTCAGCGTAGCACTGAGACTTAAATGTTTTGTTTCTAGTGTGCATATGGGGGTAAGAATTAAGGAGATGGTAGATAAACTGATTATAAAAATAGATAGGAAGCAGAGGTTCATTTTCCAGTCCAACATGCTGCTGCCAGTACTGAAGCAAGAGTAAAACCATTACTCACTGCCCTGCGGGTGCTGCACCCTGCAATGAATGAGTACCATATTTTAAAATATCTAGTAACATTATGAAAATCTGAAGTCGAAGCAGAAGTTCAGATCTTAATTAGTGAAACTGCCTTTCCGCCTTTGGTGCTGCCAGCCAGAAAAATCTGATTATATTTTAAACTTTCCCAAACGGACTTTGCCTTTTCCCTTCTTAGGAGCTGCCTGTGAAACCAAGAGCAAGGAAAGGTGTAGCACAGAAGGCAGCTTTACGTGCCTTCATAGCCTGGTTTCAGGTTGGTAATATCCTTCTGAAGTTTTACTGTATTCTTTCAACCTCCGAGTTCTTCTGTACTTTGAAGTTAAAAACCAAGTTAACCTTTGACCAAGAATTTCAAAATCACCTGGTAGAAAGCCCTTCCCTTTCTGCTGCCTGATAAATGCAAAACTCTCCTCTGCATATAGGACTCAAAAAACCTCTGTAGATAAGACGTGAGGCTTTATTAATTCTGAATTGCAGTTTTTGTGGATAATTCTGTTTAGGAGAATCCTCTTCTTAGTGTTTGGAGCTCTTCCTTCCTTTTTGACCTGGAGAATAGAATACTGAGCAAAAATAATTAGAGGGAAAATATTAGCAGCACTGTTGACATGTGCACCTTACCTGCAGCTGGGGTCTGCCAGGTAAATGAAGATGGCTGTCAGCCTCACCAGCTCGACACCAGTCTGATATGAAAGAAGCAACCAACACAAAGAAAGCTAAATGGAAATATGCCCCTGCCATGTGTTTTTTGTGCTGTAATGAGGAAAAAAAAATCCCTTTGGGCTGAGCTTAAGGTTGTTTTTTCCCATTGCTTGTCTCATTCAGCATCTGTTTTCTGAAAAAGGGCAGAGCATGGGCCATTGCTGGTTTCACAGCCCTCTCCAGCTAATGGGCATAGGAAGTCTTCTCAGCCCCTGTACTAAGTTTCAATGGAAAAAAAGAGCATTGTCTGGTATAGGGTAAATAGTATACTTTATATTTGAAATTCCAGTCACTGCTCCCTGCATGAGCATCTTGAGGTTTCTGAGTGATTCTGTTAGTGGTTTCGTAGATTTCTGTGCTCTTGTAAGGCTTTTCCAAACCCTTTTTCTGATCCTGTGTCTGTATGGCTCACAGGGGAACTCATGGGCTCTCCTCTGTCTATGGGA
Organism: Oreocharis arfaki; assembly: GCA_013398015.1. Taxonomy (NCBI): domain Eukaryota; kingdom Metazoa; phylum Chordata; class Aves; order Passeriformes; family Paramythiidae; genus Oreocharis; species Oreocharis arfaki. The sequence goes on along the minus strand of VZRR01003434.1, from coordinate 138,775 downwards.
GGGTTTTGTATCAGGAGACAGCTGGGTATTGGTACCTCCTGGGCACAGCAGCCTGGGGTGCTCCGTGAGCTAGCACCGTGCCTGCTGCTGTCTTACATCCCCCTCGGTGCTCCCGGCAGAAGGCTTCACGTGGAGGAGGCTCTCTCTCAGATGCGCGGGGTGGCATCAGTGGCATGGTTCAGCAGACGTGCAGTTCTGAGTGAGAGGGGGAGATTTACAGACTCTGTTGTGGTCTGTAGAGCTGGGTGAGTGGTCAGCACCTCTCTCGCACCCATGGGTAGTCTAACAAGCTCTGCAGCGTTGTCTGTGCATATATCCTGGATGCTCCTGCTTCAGATTGGGAAAGTCAGAGATTCTTGCTCATGATGCAGCTCCGAAAGCATCGGGGTAGGACATTTTTAGTACTTTTTCAGGAGCTGATATGTACCTGGAAGGGACATTCTTCTAATGGAGGCAGTGTTGTTTATTGTGGGGTACAGTTTCTGGGAAGGCAGGTGGGACATGAACTATCTGGTATTACCAGGATAATGCAAGATAGGTCTTTTAAGAGAAATCATAAACATGTTTGGCACATATACACAATAAAGTGTCTCCTGTAAGGCTCATTCTTCCAGTGTTGCCTAATCAATTTGGTACGCTGTTTTTGAAGGTTTGATTTCTTTTATGCCTTGTGTCTCCTTCTGGTATTCAGATGTCTGGCTGGTGAGGCCTTTTGATGCTATGTGTTGTATTTATAGCCCTTATGAACTTGCCTTGCAAAATCACTAGATTTTAATCACTTGCTTCTTTGAGAACTGAATCTTAAATATGCAGACTCCTTGGCACTTAGACAGCTTTATTTGTCTATCAAAATACATTAAAGACAAGTCAGTCTATCAGACCTGGCTGTCTTCAAAGTGTTACTGATTAAGATACCAGCTTTATCCAGGGGCAGCACACAGGTGAGTAACAGTAGGCAGATGGACAGAAAGATTGGAAAAGAATTATTAATTGAAGTATCTTGGAGTCATAAACTCCTGTTTTAGCCGAGCCAGTCTGTCATGATCTGTTTTGCTCTTTCTGCGGGCAGTTGCTGATCTCTCTAAGGCTGCTGCTGAGTGCGATTCTGAAAATCTTGTCAAGGATATTGCTGTTGCGAAGGTAGATGTTCGCACATTCTGGAAGATGCCTGGGATATAAAAATGGTGATGTCTCTAACTACCCATTTCCTTGCTTTTTCTCCTCTTTTCCTGAAGTTTTGAAAAAGAGGTGTTAGGGAATGATGCTGGTAAAATGGATTGGTTGCCCTTGAGTTTTTAAATTCCATGTTTTCTTCTTCTCGTCTTTGGATTTCTTCTTTCCTTTGAATCTCCTGTATTTTTCTTTACCTTTTAAATTATTTTCTGCATAGAGTTTAAATTCTCAGAGAGGTTTTTAGACATAGAATATGGACTGTGCTAACTAAACAAAGAACAGTTCCTGTGGAAGCCTGTCTGTGTGGCAACATGAGCACAGAATGGAAGAAAATAGGATATTAAGAAGGAATCTCAAACATGTGGTAAGTCACCCCTTCTTTGCTACTAAAATACCTTAAAAATGGAGAGAAAGCTGATAAGTCAGTGTGTTGAAGATAGGCTATGTACTGTATAAAAGCACAAGTTTAGCTTTCAGCTTACATAATAGACAGGGGAAAATGTCACTCCAGATTATATTAGTTGCACTAAATGCCTGTCTATTAAAAGCAATTGAGGTTTTTTCCTGCTGTGCCAGCATATAGAGCTGCTGTCTGCCATGCTGTAGCATTCAACCAACACAGTTTCAGCTATGCTGATTTTTTTTTTCCTCTTTGAAACTCTATGTCTGTCAGTCACTTTGCAGAACTTACTTGGAATTACGGATATGAAAGTTGTGTGACAAGGCTGCTGTTCCATCAGTCTCTGCTTTACAGTGTCTTTTCTCAGGGCAAAGCAGAATTTTAAGAGTTTTGAAACGTGTATTCTTCAAGTGTTGTGCAGGCAAACTGCTACTTATGCTAATTTTACTAGGTAAATTTTGGGGACTTTTGATCCTTAGCATTTATATTTGGTGTTAAAAATATGATGTGTTCAGTTTAAACTTTTAGAGGCGTGGTGCTTGAAATGGGCTGATGTAGGGTTTCATACCATGTCAAAAAAGGAGACAAGCTTTTGTTATTGCTATTATGATTTTTCTTCTAAAGTACATGCAGAAGTTGTTTAATTTGTAAGCAACCTAAAATATTTTTCCTCCATTTAAGAAAGAGGCTTATTTTTGTGTTTGTTTATTTGTTTGTTTTTAACTGCCCAGTTGAAAACCTTGGCTGTTGTGTTTTGTTTTGTTTTGTTTTGTTTTAGGAAAAATAGCGATCTTTCATTTTCTCCAAAATACGGGGCTACTCTGATAAGAGTTGAGGAATTAATTTTTTTGCTGGGTTTTGATACTAGATACAGGATCTTAAATTTTCGAAAGTGACTCATGATTTGGCATAAGGCCATTTTAGAGTGCATAACCTAAAACATCTGAAAGATGGTGTTCAGTTCTTACTGGAAACAAGGTTCTATTAAAGACGTTTCAGTTGGTCAGAGAAATGCCCAGGCATCCAAAATCACCACTTGTATGTGCAAACTGAGCTTACTAGATTTCCTTCCAGACTGTGTTTGAAAGCTTTTCGTAGTTTGAAAACATTAAAGATTAAAATCAAACAGATTTTTACATCTATCTGTAATTACATAATATAATGTGATTATACTATAATTTATGATATAGTGGCATTTATTATAAAACAAGTGTATTATTATTGCCTGTATTAATGCAAGGGGAAGGCAAGCAGGAATAAATGATGGTTAGACAGCATGTTAGATTTTGCTATTTTATATACTGCAGTATAGAATCCTCTGTAATTCTCTCTGTACGGCCCTTACAACACTGATTTTGTGGCCATTTCATAGAATCACAGAATCATAGAATGGTTTGAGTTGGAAGGGGCCTGCTGTGGGCAGAGACACCTTCCACTTGACCAGGTTGCTCAAAGCCTCATTTGGCCTTACTTTGAATATGTCCAGGGTTGGGGCATCCATAACTTCTCTGGAAAACCTGCTCTGGTGCCTTACCATCCTCATAGTAAAGAATTCCCTCCTAGTATCTTACCTAAGCCTACTCTATTTCAGTTTAAAGCCATTCTGCCTTATCCTCTCACTGTATGTCCTAGTAAAAAGTCCCTCTCCAGCTCTCTTGTTTCTCTCTAGGCTCCCTTTAGGTGCTGGAAGGTGCTCTAAGGTCATCCCAGAGCCTTCTCTTCTTCAGACTGAACAACCTCAACTCTACCAGCCTGTATTCATCGGAGAGGTTCTCCAGCTCTCTTACCATCTTCATGGCCTCCTCTGGACTCACTCCAACAGGTCCAAAACCTTCTTATGTTGGGGGCTCCAGAGCTGTACACAGCCCTCCAGGTGGGGTCTCACCAGAGCAGAGGGACAGAATCCCCTCCCTTGCCCTGCTGGCCACGCTGCTTTGGATGCAGCCCAGGACACAACTGGCTTTCTGGGCTGTGAGTGCACATTGCTGGGTCATATCCAGTTCATCCACCAACACCTCCATGTCTCTCTGCAGGGCTACCCTCAATCCTTTCTCCACCCAGCCTATATTTGAGCTTGGTACTGCCCTGACACAGGTGCAGGCCCTTGCACCTGGCCTTGCTGAGCTTGATGAGTTCTGCACAGGCCCAGCTCTCAAGCCTGTCAGGGTCCCTCTGGCATCTCTTCCCTCCAGTGTGTTGACCACACCACACAGCTTGGTGTTGTCAGCAGACTTGCTGAGAGTGCGCTCAGTCCCGTTGTTACGTGCCAACAAACATGATAAACAATGCTACTTTCTCCTTGTTTGCTTTTACTTGGTGATGGAGCTGCTATGAGTAGAGGATTAGGCAAGAGCAAACCCGTCAGTTTGTCAGTCTGTGATTCCATGGGGCTGTAGTGGGGTGAGACTGCAGGAAGGAAGTTACTAAGCAGCCTGACATAAAAGAAATAACTGAATCTTACCAAGCAAGATGTAAAACCTAGCAAGGGTTCTTGAAACAGCAGCATCAAAATCAAAAGTTTCATTGAATGACAATTTATATACTGATAGATAGAAGTGGTGTGCTGTGTTTATTTCTGCCCAGGAAACATTTTTCAGATTTTTGTCATCAGTAACTGCCTGTGAGGATAATCTGAACCAGAACCTTGTCACCAAAAGACATCTATGAAGACAGTCCCTAAGCATGAGCTTGCTGGTGTGTTTCGTTCTCAAACACTGGCCATTTCTCTTAACTTATAAAACAATGGGGAAAATAATTTGAATGTTATAAATAAAATGATCTGATTTCAAATAGGTGAGACTGTCACAGTCACGTTTTGTGTTTACAGCATCACTTTCTGCTCCGCAGAAAACGGAAATTAAAAAATTACTTAGGAGTTCACCATGGATGTGTCCTATGGGCCAGGTTTTCAATTCATTACTGTTCTGAGTGAAGAAAGCACCTACAAAACAGAAGGAAATCTAAAATAGTTCCATGAAACAAGGAGCTGCTCATCAAAGTAACCTGATAAGTGTCTGCATCCAGTGGAAGATGCCTTCATAGTTAATAATTTTGATTTTTCATCCGTGAGGAAACCACAGAGTGTTCTGTCCAAGTTTTTAAAGATGCCATCCAAAATGCCGTCCAAGATTTTGATTAAAACAGAGTATGCCTTTTGCACAATGAGTTGTTGTGGCTGGATCTAATTAACAATGAACAATTGGAACCACGAGAGAACAAAATAAAATAATGATTCAGATAAATTTTAGAGCTTTTCCATTACGTAGTTCATATGACTGATCCCAAATACAGAAGTCATGGATTGTTTTTTTTTCTAATTTCAGGATCAAACACCAAAGTTGAAATATTATATGTAGCAAAAGCTCTTCTGGTTTGTAAAATTGAAAATGTGGATTTCTAATCCATTGTAGCTTAGCTGTAATATTCACTTGCTTTGTCATAGAATCACAGAATATCCTGAGCTGGGAGGGACCCACAAGGATCATGGAGTCCAACTCTTGGCCCTGTGCAGGACAGCCCCAAGAATCACACCATGTGCCTGAAAGCATTGTTCAAACACTCCTTGAACTCCTTCCTTTTAAATAGGAAACTAAACAAGTGTGAAAACGTTTTCTGAATGAAATGGAAAAGAGCGAAAGTAGAATATTTTGTGTCTTAATATTTCCTATGGACATGGAATCATACATCAGAGGGATCAAGATGCAAGATGATAAACCTGTGCCTTTGTCCCCTATTTTCCCTCTCCTCTGCAGCAGGCTTTGAGCACTTCCTATCACCACCATCTCTATGCTGATGTGGAAGGATAGTAGAGGTGATGCTGCCTATTCCTCTCTCCAGTAAAACTGGGACCACTCAGCCGCCTTGTACCTTGGGGTTGCTCCAGGTGCCTCCTACCACTTTATTCCTCCCTGTGCATTCCTGTTGCACTGCCTTCCTGCAGCTCGGTTCAGGGACCCGTGCCAAAAGTGAAAACATTGTAATTAGTATATTTGAAAAAAAAAGGGGGAAACATATTACTAGTGCAACTGATGTCTTTTGCATGGATCTGGAATTCCCTTGACCATCTAATTAGTCACAGTGCCTGCCTCCATAAAAGCAATTAATAATAAAGTAGTGGATTTTCTTGGTCATACATTGTCCTAGCAACCGTTCCGATGTGTTCAGGTGTAACCTTAAAAATCCAATACAGAACTGATTGTTACTGATACGAATAATCAATTATTTTAAAAATCTAAGCTAGGAAAATGAATCACTGATCTTAAGAAGTTTGGGAAAGTAATTCCAATTTTATTTACTATATTTTCTTGAATAACAGATTCTTTTGTTTTGGTTTACCAAAAAGGCAGTAAGGCCAAAACAATCTCAGAATACATTTATATAAAATGTTTTGACTTTTCGATTCCCAGCTCAATGTTTTACTGTGAGGAGATGTAGAAATCATTCTGACTAAACAAGAGTAGAAACTGTGGTGGCCATTACTAAATTAAAAAACTGTGCATCATACAGTAAAATAACTTCTCAGCTACTTTCTGTTCATGGAATATATTGAAGTGAAACCTAACATGATCTTTAATTCAGACAGTGGGATGCCTGAAGTCATCTTTGCTTTTGTGTTTCCTCACTGTTGGGACAAGCTGGCTGGCAGCCAGCTTCAAACCATCCTCAGGGCACAGCTGTGTCTCGAGTGGGTCTCCTGGAGAACGCTGTGCAATCAGCCACAGGTCTCTGGTGCACGGCGACCACCTGTCCTCGAGAAGCTGCTGGTGAAACAGGAGATCCAAAATACTGGCTGCATCCCCCATGGTTTAGGGCATCCTGCTCCTGTGTGTCCCAGTGCCTTTCATGATCAGATGGACCAGTGCAAAGGCAAGAATACGGTCTTTGTCCTTGGTGGTGTGTTACCCAGTGGGTGCGTTGCTGCTCACGTGCCGGTGTCCTCACAGCCCGATCTGTCGCCGGGGTGGGCTCCTCGCTCCGTGTTTCTGCTCGTGCCTCTCACACAACCAGCCGTGCGGCTGCTGGGCACGGCACGCTCCACCTCTCGGTCTCTGCTNAAAATCCAATACAGAACTGATTGTTACTGATACGAATAATCAATTATTTTAAAAATCTAAGCTAGGAAAATGAATCACTGATCTTAAGAAGTTTGGGAAAGTAATTCCAATTTTATTTACTATATTTTCTTGAGTAACAGATTCTCCTGTTTTAGTTTACCAAAAAGGCAGTAAGGCCAAAACAATCTCAGAATAAATTTATATAAAATGTTTTGACTTTTTGATTCCCAGCTCAATGTTTTACTGTGAGGAGATGTAGAAATCATTCTGACTAAACAAGAGTAGAAACTGTGGTGGCCATTACTAAATTAAAAAACTGTGCATCATACAGTAAAATAACTTCTCAGCTACTTTCTGTTCATGGAATATATTGAAGTGAAACCTAACATGATCTTTAATTCAGACAGTGGGATGCCTGAAGTCATCTTTGCTTTTGTGTTTCCTCACTGTTGGGACAAGCTGGCTGGCAGCCAGCTTCAAACCATCCTCAGGGCACAGCTGTGTCTTGAGTGGGTCTCCTGGGGAACGCTGTGCAACCAGCCACAGGTCTCTGGTGCACGGCGACCACCTGTCCTCGAGAAGCTGCTGGTGAAACAGGAGATCCAAAATACTGGCTGCATCCCCCATGGTTTAGGGCATCCTGCTCCTGTGTGTCCCAGTGCCTTTCATGATCAGATGGACCAGTGCAAAGGCAAGAATACGGTCTTTGTCCTTGGTGGTGTGTTACCCAGTGGGTGCGTTGCTGCTTACGTGCCGGTGTCCTCACAGCCCGATCTGTCGCCGGGGTGGGCTCCTCGCTCCGTGGTTCTGCTCGTGCCTCTCACACAACCAGCCGTGCGGCTGCTGGGCACGGCACGCTCCACCTCTCGGTCTCTGCTCCCGACTCGCTGCCAAGGCTTGCAGCAGCTGACGTGCTTTGGCTGGTTGCTGGAGGACATCATCTGCCTTTAGTGTGGTTTGTTTTGGGCTCTGCTCGTTCATCATCATTTGCTAACCATAAAACAGGTATATGCTACCAGCTTCAGCCTACGTAGGAGAGCTTTGCAGAGTCTGCGGGCATCCTTTGGGGATGACACGCATTTAAAATCCCTTTTATGGTAAAAGATCCCTTATTATAAGCGGTGGTAATGCTCAGAGGATTTGTTTTTAAAAAAGTTATTTTGCGTATAGTATTTCTTTTAATATATCATTGCACATAAACCCTCTCAGTATAATTACAGCTTTGTAAATCCCCATTATTTGTTCTCTCTGTATAACAAAGGATTTGTCTGTTGAGTTACAATTGCAAGTGCCTCATAAACCCAGCAGCTGAGTATTATCTGTGATACACTGGAAGAAACAAGCAAATACCACCATCTTTCTAAAAATACAGAAGTGTAAATGAAGCCTTTTTTCTGGAGCATCCGAAGTGGGGAAAATACCACTTTCCGCTTGCCTGCTAGTTGTGCATTCAAAGGTTTTCAGTGTGCATGAATCCAGTGCTGAATTTGAATATTTTGGTAGATTTTTTCTTCTGTTTTCCTTTCGTAGAAATAAACACAAAAGGCAGTTCCAATGGATTGGCTTTGATACATTACTACATAGCTCCTAAACAAATATCTTACTCTATCAGTCTGTCTCTTAATTGGAGTTTAGCCCTATTCCACCTTTCAAAAAAACCCGTGGAGCTTCTGCATGCTTGACCTTAACTCCAGAAAATACAGTAAATACCGTTTCTTAAGGCTTTTATCTTTTTAGCTTAGCCAGAAAACCTTGATTCAACAATATTTTTTAATTTAGTCGTAGTTGCTTATCGCTAGCAAATGATGTCATTGTCACTAACAATGTTTTCCACCACCTCTCCACAGAAGATGAAGAGAAGTTAGGCAGCTGCAGACACTTATGAAATATAACTCAGTTTCAGTGAAGATTTATATTTGCTCTATGTACTGGGCACAGGGAGATGTTTTCCGAAGCCTTGTTTTAGAAATACCTGTTTCTATTTCATTGTCTGTTTCTTATACAGGTTTTAGCTCTTTAGTATGGTCTCAACAAAACTGCCGTTTATTTGAAAAATACTTCCCTGCAGAACTGTGGGCCTGATGATTAAACAGCATTGTTGTACAATACACCTTAAAATCTTTAGAGTACCATAAATAAGAAATAACTCTTCTCTTTAAGCTTGCTTTCACTGACTTTCAAATGTCAGATTTCTATTTTATTTATTCTTCGGCTGTTTTCATAGCTTTCAAAATGTATGCAGAGCTTAAGGACATTTCTTGCTCAAATCATGCAGTCTGTGCTACAGTTCTGAACTGCACTGGGACAATTTACTGGGACACATGCTATACAGAGGATTTAAATGAGGGCACATGCCATACAGGTAGAAAAAAGTAGAAGAACTGAATGTAACAAAAAAAGATCCTAAACTCAAAGCAGTTAATGTGCTGCAGACCAGTTCACCATATTTTTCCCCCCTTAGATGCACGTATTAAACCTTTGCTTTCATGGTACTTGCTTTAACTTTGGATGGAAAATTACAGCTGCATTCCAGTGTGCAGGTGTGATAGGTGTCATCCACCATCCCAAGAAGAACAGAACAGCACCAGTTATTAGAAAAAGCAGTGTGGGGAAAAAATATGTGTTCTTGATGTACCATGAGATGGAGGCAGCCAGGCTTTAATTTCTAGGATGTGTTGGGTTGGTAGTGACACCCTGGAAAAGATAACATAACAAAGTCTCTTATGTTTTCTTCTATGACTCAATAATGAACTTTACTGGCTGGGGATATTATGCAGCAATACTTACTGTACATTTATCCTTCAAGACACTAGCTTTTTTAATTTCGCCATCGCGTAGAAGGCAAACCAGGGACAATTAAGAAAATCATAATCATTCACATGTCAGTGGGGTGATTATAAGCAGAAAAGTATGTGCTTTCTGACAAAAAGTATGAAGGTTAAAGTTTCATCTCTGCAGTACATACTTTATGCTTACTCAGACATATGGACAATGATTAAAATCAGGCATCTGGTGTAAAGCAGTCTGAATCTAAGGATGATTGAATGGCTGAAGAAACCTTGTTTTGGCTGTCTCAGCTTATCTGCTCCCTGGATTCCTCTTCAGTAAGCTGGTGGAGGAGAGGAGAAAATTCCAGGGTGCTGTTTGTACCAGCAATCTCAGAAGTGGTGACTTCCACCAATAACTGCAGTATATGGTTAAGCACACATGGGATGAATCCCCCTGAGTACCCAAAACTTCCCATTTCACTATTGTCATACGTTGCATATAAAGCTTGAACATTCCCCTTAGATTTGACTGTTAGGTGGTTGTTTTTTTAAAGTTTTGATGAGTACCAGTAGCTGAAAAATACGTACGAAGGCTTGTTCTCAACATCACGATGCTTTTCACGCTTGAGTCTTGGGTCCTACACAAGGTTTTCAAGCCTAAGGGGAATGCAGGGTTTCTCATCGGCAATACTGTGCATCGTTGTGCTTCCTGTGGCACTGGGCCAGGCCCTGTGGAGATGACATCCTTAAATACCTTTCAGAGGAAGAAAATAATTTGGTTTAGGGCATATGATTATGTTATATATAGAAAGAATAGCTGCCCTTTTCTGGGATCTGCTTAGTTCTCTTGAATTCAATTAATTCTTACATTACAAAAATGCATTAGCTTTTCCTTCTAATGGCATAAATAATGCACTTTTTCTATAAGGAGTAGTGGAATAAATCCGAAGATTTTAAACAACTATTTTTGGCATGTTTTTTATTTTAAAAGTAAATTAATTTATCGTTGTACTTTTCAAAGTCAAGAAGAATTGTGACATTAACATTTCTGATGTAAATACAATGTACTGTAATAGAGCTTGAAGGTCTACTAGCCAAAGTGTATTTAATCTTGTTAATTCTTCATTAAAGCAGAGAATTGTAATGGAAATGCTGGCAAAACGAGACTGCAGACATTACTATCTGTGGACTCATCATTTACTGGAGAGGATAATAGCTTCTGCATAGTGTATTTGTAGCACTTTCAGTAAAGCAGCTTTGAGTTTTTAGCTCTTTAGTATAGTCTCAACAAGCATACAGCAGTAGCAATGGTGATTTTTGTTTCAACGTTATTCCACCTCTGAACAGTTGGGTCAAGCTACCTGGCTGAAATTTAAGACTTCTTAGACCCGGGAGGGTGACTAGCTTCCAAAAAATCATTGAAGTCCCCAATTTCTATGATAGCCAGTCATCAAGAGCAATAATAAATAGTGACTCTTTCTTGGGCACTTTATTGGGGAGCAGGACAGATGTGAGATGGTGGCTCTTGGCTGGCCAAGCTGGTGGGGCAGCAGAGCACAGAACACATATTCCACTTGCATTTGGCAGTTCCTAAGTAGGCAGGTATAGCTGTAGGTGGGGTTATGTGCAGGTTTTTGGCAACAGTGGTTAATTTTTAATCTGTATGTATGCTTTAAATGGAACTATTTTATGAGTTCTCTGCCTCCAGGCTATGATCTTGTCTTTGCTGTCCGATCTAAACACAGGCTTTCTTCTGCCCTTTTATCCTGCAGAGAGCATATACCCACATGCTGATTATGATTAGCATTGTACTGGTCGTAAACATTTTCAGGATGCATCCCTAGGTCCCAGAGTTTAGGCTGTGCACACAGGCCTATCTGCTGCCTCACAGCACCAGGCAATCCGAGGCATGCTGCGTGGAGTTCCAGAGCTGGGAATGCCTGTCACAGATTAGACTTTGGCATGCTGCAGTCATGGCTTTTCACTCTGCAGAGTGCATGGCACAACTTGCTAACTACTGCAAGTACTGGAACTGTGAAATCAAATGGCCTTGAGTCAAGACTGGTGGGGCAGGAAGAATTAAATTAACTTTCTGTGCCAGCAGAGTTCCTTGCATCTTGAGGAAGAGCTTTGCTGAGGGAGGTCAGTGAGATTTTTCCCTGCTGTCTTTTTCTTTCCCCTACATTTTTTGTTCTTTTTTACTCCACCTCCACTGACATGCTTTTAATTCTTACTGGGAGCCGCTAAACAGAAGAACTGAAAGCCAAACTTACTGGAGCGGCTTTAAGAATGAATTTATCTCCTGGTCAGGATTGCTCATCCCCCACTCCTTTCTTTTTCCTTCCTTGGCTCTGATGGAATGAGAACTCTCTGGCTTTTTCAGGCCTGGTTAGCTTTCTGTGTTCTTTTGTGAGACAGGAAATTGTAGTTACTTTGTTCAGTCAGTCTCTTTGTGGAACTCTGAACACCAGAGCATCCTGCAGGGACTAAAAAAGTAAACTGAAAAAAAATTCTGGAGTGGTGGTGAATCTGTCTAGGGGACTGAGTAGATTTCCATCTTTCGGTAACTTCGGTTTTTTCTAAATGAAGATGTCAGGATGTGATGGGTGTCAGGAGCTTGAAAGTAAGTTTTAATAGGATGAATGGGATTTGGTTGGATAAGAAGAAAAGCATAAGAGGAAAAGTACTGCTCTCATCCCTAATCTGATATCTGTTCAAATACTTAGGCAGAATATGTACTTTATATCTAAATTTTCTGAAGAGCATCTGGATGTCTTTTCTCCTGCTGTGTACTGGATAAGTGTTGGATCATATGGAAATGAATTGTTTTAGCTAATTGTGTGTACTCCTTACAGGGATCAAGCCTGTATTTTAGTTAATGGCAACTTGTGTTTCTGTATCTTCAGTTTTTAAGTTTCTGCTAAACAGCATACACCAAAAAAGGTGAAATAATAATGACTGAAACACAAAGGAACATTTTTATTTGTACAACTCCATGCAGTCAGGAATTTTCTATGTGTTAAAGTAGGAAATTTTCGTCTACATCTATTCTGCTGTCTGATCATTTTAGCAGTATTGGTTTCCTGTGGTTCAGCAAGTCAGTGGTGAGTCTTCCTTAAGAAAAATCATGAACAGCTTCAGTAGCAAAGTACATTGTTTCAACAAACTCTATCAGTAGGGTTTTTTTGGTGTTAATTATAGTATTTATAAAACTGAGAAGGTGCATAAGTTGTTCTGGAAAAGATGGAGCTTGAAAAAATATTTACAATTTTTCTCTTTCTTCTTTTTTCTTTGCCTGGATTGAAAGGATAATGGTAAATACCCTGTTGAATTTACAGAGCTTCTTGTCACTGAGTGTGGACAGTTGTCTACTTAGTTTAACTTAATGGTACTGATGTGCCTTTGAGGCAGTCTGGTAGAATCCTCCCAGAGTCTGTCCAAAGTTAACACATTTGGTGACTGGCAACAAGTATAGTTTTTACTGTAAAGAGGCATATGCTTAGAAAAATGACACATCTGAATATTGAAATGTAAATGTCCTCACTTTTTAACTTTTTTTTTTCTTTTTTGGTAGCACTCTCCCCCTCCATTTAAGCAAGGAGGCATTAAGCACGAAGGCAGTGCAAGCAGTTAACAGGAGATATATTTTAATTTTACATTCTTTGCCAAGGTGTCCAAGGCAGATAAGGCAGGAAGCCTGATAAGTCTTCTGCAGGAGCCATTGAATGCTTGAACCTCACTTACCCAGTGTTGTTTTGGGCACACTGGAGTGGATATTATCTCCATTTGGATAGAAGCCAGATCTTCTGAGGCTAGAAGCTTCCTGCTACCTGACAGAGATAGTAATGGGTCCTCTTGAACAAAGTCTACTGAGACCATCAGGCTAGACAGGCAGCAGGGCCCGTGAGAACCTGTGATAGGAGGTGCTCATGGCCCTCATTACAGCTTGTCCTGTTATCAACACCTAGATCAGATAAGGAAAACTTATGCAAATTGTTTTTTTTAAGCATGCTAGGCTGTTTTTTTTTTTTTCTGGGAGTCATAAACCCTGCCAAAGTAAGCTTTCATTCTTCTTTTGAAAGTATGTAGGATGCGTTAAATATGCTTCAAAGCAGCTTGCACTGTGAATGTTTCTAGCATAGAAATACTTTGCTTTAAAATCTGTGGATCTTGTCGCAAGTCCAGGATGACTTTTAGTCTTCTTCAAACTTGCTTCTGTACCTGCTTTATGGTTAAAACAGGCTAGCCTGTAAGATACTCCTATCTCTTCCCAGAGAGAACCATTCCGGTCCCATAAACTTTGTGCTGTGGACCGCAGTAGTATTGTGACAGGTGAGTAATAGAGAATCAGAGATGTAATATGTCCTCAGTTGCACTCTGGCGAGCTTCAATGGGTGTTTTGCATGAGAAAAGTAAGAAGGATTTGGCTCGTACTGTAATAAATCCCACTCAATCCTATTGAAACCTTGCACAGCATCCAGTGATGAAATACTTACTGGTTCTGTCCCTTGATTCCTGCGTGCAAAATCTTTCTTAAATTACCTTTTATGATTGACCCACACCTGAAGCCAGACAAGTAAATGTGAACTAATTTGGTTCTGATGCATGTTTTTGATAGCTGATTATCAGGAGATAGAAAAATTAAACCTATGAGGATTTTATGTTTGACGAAGTAATTATATGACCTTATAGTTATTCTTCTTCCTTTAAAGGTACACATGTACAGATACTCTGTTGTGGGAAATCAGACTTTGTAAATGTCAGATTATGTGAGCTGACTCATAAAAATGGGATCTCATGCCTTTTCTCAAAATGGGTGGTTAATCTAATGATTTTCTGCACTCCAGGAATGTCTCTCTTTAAGTTTACCTGTTCCATTCATGAAATAGTCTCATATTATAGGTCTCTCAAAACTATCAGGTGACCATGCCCTAAATGAAGGGAAGAGGCACTTCTATTCACTAAAGCTTTGATTTCCTCGGAGTGACAGATTAATTCCTAGAAGACTCTGTTTTAACCCTGCCGTCCCCCAAATCACAGTATTTTCACTGTAAAGCAAAGAATTCATCTCTTCAACCGTTGCGTTGATTGCAAGCTTTGAGGCCAAGCTTCAAATTTGTCCTTGGCAAAGATGAACAAGGTTTCTCCTTGTTTTCCTTTCCTCTGCAGATCTCTAACCATACTGACTGATGGCTAATGAAGTGTACAGAAAATGCTAGAGGTTGAGATGCTTTGCCTGTGACTCAGCATGATTTTCTCTGCTTTTCAACAAATACTGCTAATAATTGTCAGATTTTATTAGACTTGCCTTTTTGTTTTCTATTTCATGCTGTGTATCATGCTAATTTAGAAAATGAAATAAGAAAAAGTGTGATTTTGTTCTTGCATGCATTGATGACAAAAAATACCTATTTACTTCAGAGTCACCAGAATCCAATTCCCAGTTATAATGCTGATGCTTGCAAATACTTCTCCTTGGTTGTAAAGGACTGAACAAAACTCACAAAGAAATGAAAGGTCAATTAATGTTTTTGCAGGCCTCAGCATTCATTGATTGTTCTGAGTTATGCCTGAACTTTTCCAGAATATTGTTAAAGCTTTTTTGTGTTTTGATTTTGTGATGTGTGTTGGTAAATTGTTGACAAATGTGTCATAAAGAGTGGCAGAGTTGAAGTAGGTGTTTATTGAAATGGCTTGATGCTTTCATTCTTCTAAACTGCTGCCAACCCTACCTGTGTGGGGGTTGAGCAGAAAATAGCTACTTTAAAAAAAACCTTGCAGGCTGAGAAACTCTTTGAATGGGCATACTGCAATGCAAACCCATCTTATAATAGACAATACCAAATGTCCACTAAAAATAATGGTAACACAAACACAAATACTGTTCATAAAATACAGCTTGAAGTGAAAACAAACCTACCCAGTGCGCCTAATCAGCCTGTAATTTAGGTGGTGAATTGATGAGATCAGTTGTTTGTATTGATATTTCCAAAGCATTTGAAACATTTGTTCAGAACAGCTAATTAAGATGGTAAATAAATAAAGGCCTCCGCTGCAGAGTGTTAAGAATGATTAACCCTGCAAAGTAACAGAGATTTACTACAGTTATATAAAAAGAACCTTTTAGTTTTGGTGTTAATTGAAGTGAAACTAAAATCGTAACTTTAGAAGGTTCTTTTTACCAAATGGATCTTTAATGCAGATTTCTTTACTCTTTTCAGTGAAAGAACAGAAAATGAAGCTCTAATAAGGTAAGATTTTTTTTTATTCCACTTTAATAAGATATTCAAGTTAATTGGAGATAATTATAGCAAATATACTCATTATATAGCATTTTAATTTAGATCATAGACCAGTAGATTTTAGCATTTCACTAGTAGATGCCAGTGTGGGTCAGTATGTCAAAGCACAAAAAAGAAGGAGTACAGTATTGCAGAATGAGTCTAACAACATTTAACTTTCTTTGTTGTTATTGTTGTTACTGAACCACTGTTTGGTCTTTAATCAAAATAAGATGCCTTCATAGATTTGGAAACTTCTTTTTGCCTGTAAGGAATTTACAGGCAATTATTTTTCAGCAGACGCTACAGTTTTCACTACGCAGTCAATGAAAATCTTCATTTTCTTGCAGTTTAAAAATGAAATATTGGAGGATATGCTGATAAAATAAGAACTCGGTCACAGATTTTTGGTTTTTGAGACGTGGTGGGAGTTTATGAGTTACGTAGTTAAGTAAATAAAGGGGGGTTGAACTATTCTAGCAGTGAGTATTTCCCCTTATATATAACATAATTCAGCTGCATTCTCAAAATGGATTCTGTATCATCTGCTAGATGGGCAAAAGGCAGAAGGTCTTTCAATACACTACCAGCTGCAAAGGGTGTTTAAAAAGTGGTTTTATCTTTCTATTTCTTCCATTGCTAGTGAGGATGCTCACATTCATGTGTTGTGTCACCTAGAAAATAAAGCATCTATGCTGAATAACAAAGCCAGGTGTACAATAGCAAGTTGTTCTGACAGGCAGCTGAAGTATGAACCTGTTCAGAGCATTACAAAAATATATAATTACTTCTCTGTCACAGGTAATATTTCAATTATAACAGCCATTCTCAAGATTCCAATGAAGGGAAGCATTCTTGGTTATTGATTTCTTTTCCTCCCTTATTTGCCTGGTTTGGTTTTTTCTATCAGTGGTTAAAGTAAAATTTTGCAGAATTGTTAGCTGGATTTCATACGCCTATTTCAAGTCAAATAGCTTCCAAATGGAAGAGTGTTCAAAGGAAATTTTTTTAAAAAGCTGTTGACATCAGTAAAAGTTGATTTGTCTGCATAAACTATGTTTCTGGTTTGCAGAGAGGCATTCTTGGAATAGGGAAGAGGGAGGCTTAAAAAAAAAAAAAGCATTTAAGCTATGCAAAATATAAACTGCTAGAAACCACAAGTGAGTAGAAATGTGAAGTATTAATGGAAAAAACAGTAGTGTTGTGAAAAAGTAATGAGGTGTCATAACAAATGGTGTTGTAAATAGCAGACTATCTTTGCAGTTCTTACTTTGTATTGGAACGTGGAGAGTAAGTGCATCTGTTTGCAGCTTCAAAGGTGTGTGCTTACATAATACATCCCTGAGACAGCAAAATGCTGCTCTTTTTCACTCAATCAGTGAGAAGGACTGAAAACCCTTCTGGAATAGGGCTAATGAAGCTAAGGAACTTTATAGTGTGTTGAGAACCACATGGGTAGTGCAGGGATTTAGTAAATGCCAGAAGAAATTCTAGTTCTGAGCAGTCTTTGTACACTGATCTCATCAGCATCCATGATCCAGGAAGGACACAAGTCCTCCTTCTGTCTCTTTACCAGGGTTCAGCCATACAAGCGCTGGGCAAATGTTGCAAAAATGAACTAAACTTGCTGTGTCTGTAGTTGATCACCTAACACAAGAGAGCCTTATGTGGAGCCTCTGAATGCTACAGTAATGCAAATACCTAAGTAATATGCTTAAGTAATATGGCATGACAGCAGTAGTGGAAATTTACTTATTTTGTTTACCAGAGTCACAGCTAGAAGTATTTTAAGGTATACATTGCTCGCTCCTGGATTTCTTCCTTGGCAGTGCCTGCAGAAGTACCAGGTCATTTTTATGTGATTTGACATATGGGCAGTAGGAAACCACCTGCCATCAGCCATCTTTTTCTTTCTGAGTTAACTGTAGTGTTCAGTAACTACTGATCTGGTTTGAGCTGGAATTTATCAGTTAGGTTGAAAATGAAGCTATGCGGGTCGCAGTGCTGTTCATCCCAAATTTCCAGGTCATACAAATGGGTGCTACGGAAGCTGGAAAAGCTTGTTAAAGAAGATGTTTGGTGCCTTCCCCTCGCATTTGAATTGACTTTTCTCTTTTAGTCTCTTTAGTCAAAAGCAGTCTGTAATATACCACCGCAGATGCTGTGCAATTGACTCAGGAATCCCTGTTTTGGTTTGCCAAGCAGGCAAACTATTTATCTCAGGTAAGAGAATTTTGAGGTATGATGTGGTTAGTATCTAAAAATATCAGTGTAGAGAGATGGGATAGGGCTCCAACAGACAAAAACATGGCAAGATAAGGAAGAGGAGTTCACGTTGGAATTATGATAACGTGGGTGTAATTAACCATTGGAAATGCTTAGAAAGGAATGTGGTAGATCACTCGGAGTAATTAAATCAAGATTAGATCTGCTTCTGAAATATCTTCTAGTAGAGTTACAAGTTCTTGTGCTTTGTAAAGAAATTGCTGCATGAGGTATTACAGGCTGTGCCAGGCAGGAAGTCAGACCAGATTATCATAAGAGTTCCTCCAGGCCTTTTAAATCCACATCTCCACCAACAAAGGCTCTTATGTGGTACAGGCCGCCACAGAATTTCCAAAATCTGAGGTGGAGCAGGTCACTCTTGTTTCAGTGGTGAAAGGTTGAAAAGTCTCTGAGCAGATCCTTGCAGCGTCGCGGTGGTGGGTACTCAATGCCGCTGAGCTTGTACATTTTGTGTGCTTCAGTCCTATGAGCAGTTCCTGCTCTTGTCTGATCAGCCCATGAACACATCCTTCTGCATAATCTTCTAATGTTTTACCTGATTTATTTAGTAGCTTGCATTTTTTACCGAGTTCAATGAAAAATAATAATTATTCCATGATGCTTATTGATACAAGTCCTTAATGAGATCAGAATTTTCTTCAGTTACTCATTGAGCATAATTCCATTGTCTTTAACACAAGATCTTCTACAGCCACTCTTAACATCCATATGAGTAGAAAGGGCAGGGGACATTTTTAGCAGATTATGTAGAATTCCTAGTATAAAATAATCTGCTTTCCCTAAAACTGCGAAAGTAATAACTTGTATGTTTGCTCTGGGACCTGCATGGAATACTGAGAGTGGAGGAGACTCGTCTTTCAGTTTTTTTCAGCTACAGGGAAGTGTATTCTTGTCTTACTGGGTAAAAAGCAGCAGATCCTTTTAATAGAAAATAGGTTAAAATAGTTGATCAAAAAGTAATTTTATACTAGAAGAAACACAAAACACTGTGGTGAACAAGAATAGCCCTGCCTCCTTTTTACTTTGATAAGCTCATTAATTTCAACGTTCAGAATTAATCAGGAATTACTGTGCAAAATCTTGCAAATGGAAAAATCCATCAACTTGAGCTCAGAATTATGTCACCCTATTGTACTTAGGCTGCATAGCTTTTTTTACAGGAATGTTCAATGTAATTCCACAGCAGCATGACAGGAAGAACAGCTAAGAGTTGTCCTGGCCATATGTGGGCATAAAAACTTACTCAGGAAAGTTTTCATGTAATTCTCGCTCTGTAGGAAGACCTATGAAAAAGCTTTTCTGTAAAATTATCCAGGGTAAATTCAAGAGTGTGCCCAGGAATATTAGAAGATTTTTGTTTTCCAGAGTACCTGATACCCAGCCTGACAGCAGGTAGTGCACACTTGGTACCTGACCATCCCTACTGCTCTCCCTCCCTGGACCAGGGTGTACTTATGCTTTACGTGTGGCAGCCTAGACCTGAATTGGAAAAAATATTGGACTAAAACAATAGGAGAACTACAGTAGAGAAGAGAAATACCATTGTGTTTGATAAACCAAAGTAAGGTGGTTGGGGTCGGTAAGTCTGTGTCCCTCCGTGAGGCTCCACCTGCTTTCACAGACATCCAAGAAAGAGAGAAAGGAGAAAGAGGGCAAGATGCTGGAAAAAGATAAAAAAAGGTTAATTACCCTTGCTAGTAGGTTAGAGATTCATGGCTGTGGTGAAAGTAGAGAAGACTTTGTTTAGTCAGGAATCAAATATGTTTGCTTGGTTGCTATGCAATAATAGTTGTGATTTTTAGCATGAAGTTTCTTCTGCACCATGTCTCTTGAAAATATATTACATACCTATGGTTTTCACAAATTCCTGATAGCCATAATACCGACTGTGGAGACTATTTAAAAACAAACTTCAGGATGTCTCTTTTTCACATGTTTTCTCAACCAGTGAGTCACTCTTAATGGATACTTCAATTCTGAAAAGGAGTGGAAGAGGCAGTGCCATGGAAGAAAATTGCCCTCTCCATTAGTAGATGTACTTGAGACATCATATTGCTGCTATTTCCTCCCATGTGAAAGCTCATGGTTAAGGCATTTAATGTAAAGGAAAACAGCCTTTTCTACCACAGAAGTGCCTCTTCTGGAAAATGGCACACAAGCCTGCAAAATTGACTTTGGTTATCACTGAGGGTTTCCTTGGCATTTCTTTCTGTTAAGGCAATTAATCCTGTAAAAGCATTCCAGATGACAGAAAAGAGCAGTTGTGTTGAGGTCTGGGGAGTTCCTTTGGCGCATCTCCAGTGCACTGCTAGTCCCAAATTCATTGTTTGTATCGAAGAACTGCACTTGCTTTGAAAGCTCCGTTTTACTGTGTTCGAAAGCTATTCAATCTTGTTTCCTGCAATTTGTTTGCTTAATAACCCCTATACAAGAATCCATCATTTTGCCTGGGTAACTTACTCCTCTCTTCCAAGAAATAAATATGCTGTTTTTAAATTTTTTTAAATCCACATGCTAGGTTGGAGCACAGTTTGGTGTAAAGAAGTACCCCGGTGCTTACACTGTGCTCGCAACGTCTGCTCAGATGAGAGTCAAGCGTGCTGTGCTCACTGTTACATAACTCTGCAAAAAGTGTCGATTCAGGGAAATTCCGCTGCCGTGAGAGAATGAGAGCATCAGGAATGTTCTCTCCCGCTTAATGGAAATGTGGCTTTTGGTGACTAGTACATTTAAAAAGTAGCAGATTGCGTGGATGCGCTCATTGACAGAGTCCAACTTGGACATCACAGGGATGTTCAGGACAGCAGGTCCTGCTGTTTGCTGCAGCCCTGGGAGACTGGATGAGGCTCTGCTAGCAGCAGGCTGGTTCAGCATATGTCTGGCTGCTACCAGAAGGGATTTGCAGCTGCACAATTTTTGGTTTTGAGTAACCTTTAGAAGAGTGAGTCTGAAAAATTGCCAGGTTGGACAAACAGATAATTCCCATCAGCAGGAGAGACAGCTGTTCATTGGACTACATCTGCTTCATTTGGCTGTGTGGGTCGTCTTACTGGATGGAATGGGTTCCCGAGACCTGCCTGTGGAGAAGAGAGGCAGGTAGGACAACATGCACTGTGTCAGAAATTCTCTTTGTCTTCGACATTACAGAAATGGCCTTGCCTTATGGATGTGGTGGAGGGGTAGGTTGCTAGTCGAATTGTTTGACCTTTGCCCTTTTTGCACACAGCCCCTCTATTTCAGACCTGTTAACAGGGATCCTGTTAACGACCGAATGTTTCAGATGGCTGCACCCTGCTGATAGCACTCGTCGAAGCCTCCCCACCCCGCGATATATTACTCTGAAAATATGGATAAGAAAATAAATTAAAGGTTAGAAAAGTCAATGTTGACTGAATATTATTAGTCCTAATCTCTCTGAGCAATATGTATTCTCTGCCATTTTGCTCACTTTAAGGGTCAAAAGCCTGTTTAGAAGCTGCTAGAGATCTAGATGGTGTTAGCTGGATTTGCTTCTAGGTCATTCTCATTCAGTACTATCCTCAGAGCAAGCTTTGGTTCTCCTGTTTCAGTTTCCCCATCTGTGGCTTTAATCCAGTTCTCTTTCTTAAATCACATCCTATATAGAGTTGTCTTTTGAGTCCCACAGCTCTTCTCCAGTCCAAGTGTAAGGTCTCAGTTGTTGTGCAGGACACCCTGTGAATGGTTTTATTTTGTCAGCTGAGGTAAACAGACAGTGAAAACATACACCACAGCACAAAATGTTCTCTAATCAGTTATTCGACAAGTGCGGTTTAATTATTTAGCATAGCTTGTAAAAGTAATGAAGTCCTTGTAACATGAGATTTAACACTCCTATTAATTTTTCCCTAAGAGGTGGGAAAAGACTGCTGTATTTTTGTGTGCAAACTGAGAGCATGAAGCTAATGAGATTTGACTGAGAATACGTAAAAGGGGAAGGAACCTTTCAGTGCTTCTTAGGAGTTTTGCTAATAGGTAGTAAATCCAAGCACATCCCACAGTTAGATAAGATTCTGCCTGTGTTGGCAAACCAGAAGGTGCTTTCTGATGCTTTGCCAAAGCAAAACAGAGTTTTCTTGGACCAGCTGTATGTTTTTTGAATGTTTAGCTTAGTAAAAAGAAAAGCTGTAAGTCACAGTCTTGCTCAAGAGGTATCATTCAAAATAGTTTTTTATAGCGTGATAGATTTCATGTTGCTACAAAATAAATATTTAATCAGCGCTAATATTTTTGGTTCCCTCGGGCAGGGAGAGAAGTTCTAACTTTTTACTCAAGTAAGTGCAAATGCAATCTAGCAGGAAGTTCAAAGTAAAATGCATGTATATGCTAGAGATTTTTTAATGGATTTTAGGTCCAGCCAGCCAGGATTGATGGCTGATTTTGTTTCTGATAGAGAGCACTTTATCTCAAAGTTAAAAAGCCCCTATCCCCAAAAAAGGGAAAGAACCCAAAAAGAATCAGTGTTTGATTGATTCGAGTTATATGGTGAACTAGATCAGTTACAATTACATTGAAAAAAAAAGAAGAAGAAAGGCAGCCTGAAATGCTTTGTTTACAGTCACAAAGCTGCCTCAACCATGCCAGGCCAACTCCACGACTGAAGGCACCAGTCTAGTGACTTCGTAGAGTTGCGCTTACTGGTTAGTTTCTTATTCCTTGATCTTGGGTCATCTACTGGGCTCTTTATTCAGGGGCTTCACTTTGTAGTACAAAAGAATACTGTGTGCTGGGAATATTTCTTATCTTGACAGCTGCTCTGTGAAGTGCAGTAGCAGAGTTTGGCCCTTGGAGGACGTGAGCCCTCTGTGGGCTTCCTGCAAAAGCTGTAGCTCCCACGATCCTCATCAGACAGGAGGATGGGAGACAAGCTCTTGAATTTCTTGCTCCTCCTGTGTGTGCAGAGGGAGCAAGGACTAAATGGAGCCCACTTTATTTTTTCTTCGAACGTGAGCCACTGACTGAGGCTCCTTCTGCTGTTTTCCCTTTCTGTTCAAGAGTCAGTAAGGGCTCTTCCCTGCTACCATGATGGGCAGACCTCTATTTGCAATGGATCAGTCTTGAGACAGTAATGCTTGCATTTAAGAAAATCTTTCAGGACACATCTGCTCATTAGTGCTCTTTCTCTTTTGATCTGTTAGAAACTTATTCCCATCCTTCTAGGCATCAACATCTTTCATCGTCCTTTCACAAATTAATTTAAAAACCAATTGTCCCTTCTTTGATTTAATAATCACAGAAAAGAACAAACAGAGGTAAAGGTAAAATAATACAATTTCAGGAGGGAAATTATGTGTTCTGAACTGAAACCTGAATGCATGTCCACCTCACAGAAAGGCAGCAGGTTTCTCTAAAGGTCACCCAGAAATCAAGGAAAATATTCCCTGCCATGTCTGACTGTCACCGAGGAAAAGTGGTACTGAATTTTTTCTGACTCTGAGGATGTCAGGTTAAAATTTGTCATAGTCCTTTAGTTGTAGTAGATATGCAGTACAGAGAAAGAATACTATTGAGCAGTTTTGACAAGTTTTGACATTTCTGATTTCCTTTATATTAAGATGCTAACCATAGACACTATTAATCTCACCCCCTGATTTGGGCTGATTCAGAGAGCCTTAGTTTTCAGATACAGAGTGGGTTTGTAAAATGTGAAGACATATAGGATAGTAAAATTTTCAGTGTAGAGCTGCTTTAAAATACAGTACTAACAGTACTAACCCATCAAGATTTCCAGGTAAGTAGCCATAGTGCAGATGTTCACTAGCTCTGATTTTCTTGAGATACAGGATGTTGTGCTTTTTCTGGCCTGAAATTCCATTTCTGAAAATGATTTGATTGGAAAGTACTTAGGTTTATAGGAGGAGCTCCTGCTTTGCTGGCAGCTAAGCTAAGTGAAAATGACAGGGAGTGCTCACCTTCTTCTGCAAGTTCTGTCTTCAGTGGGAAAATGGCAGGCTGACCCTGGTGTGTTCCCATTCTGCGTGGGAGGATTTGATGTACTTTGTTTCCAAAAGTTGGTTGTAGTTGCAGCTTTCATGTGTGGAAAGAGACAGAGGTTAAACACGAGACTGCTGTAAAAATGTACTCGCATTCATAATTATGTTTAAATTTTATTATTCCTTGCTTCCTTGAAATAAAATATTTAACAGAACGTAAAATAATAACAGAAGAGAAAAAAGTAATTTCTTGTTCTTACAGGGTCATAAAGTCATAGAATGGCTTGGGTTGGAAGGGACCTTACAGGTCATCTTGTTCCAACCTCCCTGCCTTAGGAAATGGATACCTTCCACTTGACCAGGTGGCTCAAGGCCCCATCCATCCCAGCCTTGAACACTTCCAGGGATGGGGCATCCACAGCTTCTCTAGGCAACCTGTTCCAGTGCCTCACAACCCTCACA
The DNA here is from genome assembly GCA_013398015.1 of Oreocharis arfaki. NCBI lineage: Eukaryota > Metazoa > Chordata > Aves > Passeriformes > Paramythiidae > Oreocharis > Oreocharis arfaki. The sequence goes on along the minus strand of VZRR01003434.1, from coordinate 114,400 downwards.
GAAAAGAATCCTGACCAGGTTCCTAAACCCTGGTTCTGATTAGCATAATATTGCAGTCATTGCATCAAAATCTTTTAGACCTTCTTAACTTTTTCTGCCTTCCTTAAATTGCCAGTACAGTTGCTCCAACTAATTCTCAAATGGAGTGGAAATTACACAAATAGGAGTTATTTGAAGCTGCAGAATGATTTTACACTCATTCTTATGTAATGAGCTAGAACTGCACAGCTGACCAAAAAACAGTCCTTAGTTCACAATTCCAGCCTGTTTTTCACTTCAGTGGCTTTGTAATCTTCCCTCTAGTCTTTATGCACCATTTTATGTGGTTTAACTGAAATTCTGAGAAAATAAAGGAAAATGAAGCATGGACATGGAGAAATGTGGAAGGACAGATGAAGTGAGAGATTTCACATCGGAATGGGGCATAGAGAAAGCAGTTCTGTAAGAGTGTTTTGATCAAAATGTTTGGGATGGTGAAGTGACATAGAGAAGAAATTTCATTAATTGAGAAAGAATGCATGACAGGAAAGATGTGATTTATTGGACTGGAAAAGGCTTCTTCAACGACAGCAAGGGGCATAGTTTTCCAGAGTGTTTTTATTATTTGGGAACTGAAAACTTGGTTGAATAAACACTGGAAAATACCACTGTAGAACCTGTGCTTCTGTAGGTGAGCACTCTTCAAGGAGAAAACCTTTTCTACATCATTATTCTGATTTGCTTGAGAGAACTCCATGAATCTAGTTCAGGCTTGGGATAAAACCATAAGGTATGTTTTCTCTGCTCTCTCCCTTTTCCCCCTAAATGTTATTATATTGCAGCTTGGCTCTGTCCACACAGTCTGGAGCAGACTGTGTTGTAACTTGCTTTAGCCGCCGCTGAGTTTAACAGCTTTTGGCTTTGTAAGTAATGCCTTAGGAGAACTCTTGCTCATCTGTTCCCTGAGCCAAAGGAAAACTCCTCCAGTAGCTTTCCCAGTGTTTTCTCTGGCTGGAACACATAGTTACCGATTGCTAAGTAAAGATACACTATCTTTAATCTTATTTTTATGTTTTCGGTTTGTCCAGCTGACATGTTCTAAGATATCCACTTTGACTGAAGCAGTGAAAGAGGACTTTCACAATGGATTTTCTTTTCTTTTACCTGTACCTCATGTAATTAAATTCTTCCACTGGTGGGAAAAAGGCTTTTCCTTGATGTAAATGTGTGGCAAGTAGTTGAATACTGAGCCAGTCAGTCACCTTTCCCTGCTAAGCATACTATTTCGAATATTCTTCATAACGGAAGGACTTATCTTTGTTTCCTAGCCCTTTATGGTTGGCTTTCTGATCCTATTGTCATTTAATCTGTTGCAAGAAATTCATCCATTGGGAAATTGTTAAATAGGATCTCAATAAACATTTGGATTATATTTAGCAAGTACAAATCACTACGAGATATTTACATATTTATTTGTTGAATCTCAGCTTCCACTTCAGGTTAGATGAGACATAAACAATTATACAGCACCTCTGGCAAAGAATTAGTCCTCAAAGCAAGTGAAAGTAACACTGGGAATTCAGAGGAATATTTCAGAAGTTTTACAAGGAACTGTGAAAGGTTTGTGCTTTGTTTTAGCTCCATACATTTTCCATCAAGTATGGAATTAATGTTGTAGGCTTTTACTCTGATACATCTTATTTGTTTTACTCTAATATATCTTTCTGGAAATATTACTGGCAGCACTGGTCAGAGACAGAGACTGCACATTTGCCTGCATCATTAATGGAAAAAATTACCCTCATTTAAAGCCAGCTAAAATATTTCGGGTGTGGTGGGGGTTTTTTGTGTGGTTTTTTGCTTGTTTGTTTGTTTATTTGGTTTGGGGTTTTTGTTTTTAAATTTTGCCAGGCTCCATGGATCAGACTCTGCATTATACTTTGTAACAGAGGCCACAGATAACTGTGATCTGCCAGAAAGGTTTTAATAGGTTTTATACAAGATCCAGGATCAGGAGGCCAGGTAGCATAGCGTGCTTTTGTGCCCTAGCAGAGGAAATACCTCTTTGGATGTGTTCTTGGCTTGCTTCATTTTAGGAGAATCTCTGTGTAAATTATAAGTGAAAATTAACGTAATTAATTGTAATTAGTATAGTGTTTATAGTGGATACATGTTCCAAAATCTTTAACAACAGTGCAGGAGACTTCGTAGTTTTCAGGAACTGTAGATTTACAGCAGCAATTAGATCATTTAGGCCAACCCTGAATACCTTTTGGACTCTGCATTTACTGTCCATTTGCATCTTTGAAAATCCTCCCACTTACTGGCAGTTAAATTTGGTGCCTCACTGCTTGTTTACATGAAAGCAATTGGCATGCTCTTTCTGTTTGTGTCTCAGTGTGCCTTACTTATTTTGCGGCATTGGTGGATTTTAGGTTCTGGAGATAAACCAAAGCATTAAGGGCACAAGGCTTACCTGCTCTTCATTGCTTGTCCTTTCTTGCATGCCTGGATATGCAGGAAAGCCTTGCACTGAAAGTGAGACTGATAAGCTTCCAATTCTCAAAAAAAAAAAAAGAAGCTATTTTTATTATATAGTAAAAGACTTGAGATGACACTTTGCTTGGTACTCTGTTCCTACACATCCACATGTTCTTTGAAGCTCTGTCCTTAATATTGGTCCTATAAAATCTGTGTTGTTTAAAGGGGAAAAAACAATAAAGTGAATTTTAGAATGTGTGATCCAACTCTTCAATATTATTTCATGCTTTGATGGGAATGATCAAGGGTTGGAGTCTGTATTTTGATTTGAAGAAAGATATCCTTGTTAAATCCTTGAACCTAATTTTCTTTTTAGCCACATGCTTCTGCAATCGTTTCCAGTTTTGCAGAATATTATGTTCAAAATACAATGGTCTGTATGACGTTCATGTAAACTTATTTTTCCTACTTCACGAGCATGAGGAGTCGTTTGTTAGTACCTAGCCTCTTCTCAGAAAATTAAGATTACTCAAAGTGGATTTGTGATCTCTGACATGAAATTCCTCCCACTACTTCTTTCATTTTCTTCCACTTAGGTAGGCATCCATTTTTCTTCAAGTTCTAGTAAAGCTTCATGTACAAGAATCCTTACCCTACATTGTAATTAGTCTTTCTCTTTTTTTTTCTTTCTTTTTCTTTTCTTTCTGGTGTTTGCAAGACCAATTTGCAGTTTTCAGTGGATAAACTTGTAGCTGAAGGAGATGGGGGAGTTCTTCTGCCTTTGATGACAACTAGAACTTTCCACCTAAGAGAACTTAGTTCAGGCAGATAACTGCCTTTCAGTCAGTGGCCAGAGGAAGCCAGCATTTAATGAAAATTTAGAGTCTGGATGCGTTTTGTCTGGGCTATTTATTTTTCCTTGAAGGCAGAGATGAGGAAGGATGTGCAATGATGCAGAACTGAATGAAGGATAGCAGAGAGGACACCAAGACTGAAAGCGGGAACAGAAAGGGATTTACTTTCTTCAGTGTTACCTGAGAGGATCTATTTTTATGTAGAAATGTCACCTGACGGAAGTCAGGAGAGAGAATATCCAAGTAGCTTAGATGCAGCTAGAGGCAGGGAGCTGAAGACACGAGGGAATAGAAGAGGCAGTTGAGGTGATCTGAATGCACAGCTGTATATAAAAATAGTAGCTGGAAAGGAGAGGTCTTTGGGGAAACTGACCACAGCTGCATGTGGCTACAATCACAGCATAGAGGCTGGAGCTAATTGGTAGTGGAGAAATGAAGTGAGAGACTGATGTGTTATGATGGAGAACTCAGGAGGAAAAAGTGAGAAACAGATGACTCAAGGAAGAGTAGCACCAGAAAAAAAAAGGAGGATAAGAAGGAGATAAGTAGAGATTTGAGGCTGGGAAGGAAGAAGGATGTGATTAAAGAATGGAGGACAGCAAATATAAGGTAGTTGGGCAGCACCAGGGAAAAAAAGAAAAAAAAAGCCCCGAGCCCCACCGAAGTCTGGGTTTCCTAGTGGCACAAGAAAGATGCAAGTGTGTGAGTCTGAAGTCTCATTTTCTTTAGGTGGAAAGACACATCTGTCAGCAGAGTTTATCTGGGGAAAGAGCAATGCTTTGTTTTCCAAGACCAAAGAAACACTATGGAAAGATAAAACTAAAAACAGTCTCGGAGAAGAAACTTGAGACAAAGATCTCAGAATCCCTTTTGGAACAAAACTAAGATTAATATATCCAGCCAGAGAAAACTCTCCTAAAAGCTGTGGCTGGTGTGGTTTTAGTAGAATTACTTTGGTCTCTGCGAAGGAAGGTGGGTGAATGACAAGTTAATGAAAATGTCCCAAGAGGCATGAAGAGCTCAGAGTCATGCAGGCATGTAGAGGTCTTCATGCAATGGGCATTTCTGTACTAGTAAATTAAATGGAGTCTAGAAGCAGTCTCTGGCCCTGGAAATCAAATGTATCTACTGTTGACTGTCCCTGGCCTAGTTTTGGTTTATACTTACGGGAACTCACCTGAACTATTCCCAGGTAAGGTTTGAAAGTTGTCTTGGGATTGTTCCCAGTAGGCAGTTTGAAAGCAACCACCCTGTTTTGGAGGGTGATAGACTTTATTAGCATGGCACCTTTCTGTGCCAGTTGGCCTCAACATTCTTGGACGTGTTTATTTTGCTTGTAGAAATAGAGCTGTAAATGGCTCAGTAGATGCAATCCCTTGGAAACTTAGGACATTGACAGTCTTTGATGCAAGCTGTGACAGGCAGTGAATGTGATTTCTTCTTTAAAGTGTTGCTGAACTGAGATGTTGATGTGCTCTCAGATTTTGTTTTCATGGGGCATGCTGACATTGTAGAAGAGTTGGTTATACAAAGTAAGTTTGTATGAAGCATGCATTTACTTACTTCCATTTAAATGTTATACAAGCATAAGCAAACATAGGTCATAAATAACACTCCGTCTCACAGAAGGACGGGCTGTGAAATTACGGAAACAAGGTCGTGAGGTTGGTAGGTAATTCAGTTGTCTGGACTAAAAAGCCCAAATGTTTTAAAGTAGAGAAAATATTTTTAAAAGTTCTTGAAACTTGTGTAAAAGCAAGGCAGATCTCCAGACCTACACAGATGAGATAAATATGGATCTAGAATGGAATAGGTGTAATGTGAAGGTGATGGAGACATGGAAACCTTACAATCAGTGTAGAAAAATGCACAAAATGGAATTTCATGTGTTGTTCTGAATTTTGAATTCAGGAATGATCGAAACTAAAACAGGCACAACAAGAAAAGTATCTCTGAGAGCCTTTATCTTAGCAGAAAAGGCTAGCAAATTGAAACCCAGAGCATGATAAGATAGTTCCTTGAAAAATGCATCAGGGAAGGAGCTGGTAGAGAGGAAAGCTGGTTAATTAAGCTAAACAGTGTTGACACATGAACAAAGTTAGTAACAGATATCAGTTATAGCAGAAAGCAGTGAATTGACTCTGAAACTAAAGTTAGATCATCCATGTTACGAGAACCAGCATGCGTCTCAGCTCGCATTTTCTAAATGGGTTCATGAATGTGACCTGTTCTTAACCAGGAGCAACGTAGGTTTTGTGAGGAGCTTCAGAGATGAGCAGGAGGATTTTCACTTTTCTTTTGAATGTCTTAGCTTCTGAAGAGCCAAATGCAACATTTTTGGAAATGACTGTGTAGGGTATTTGGCAGTTCTCCTCCAGCATATCATCAGTCTTTCAGCAGTCATCCTACACTCATGGATCCTTTCCTCTTCAGTTACAGAGTTATAGAATCATAGAATGGTTAGGGTTGAGTCTTTCACTGGACCAGCTTGCTCAAAACATCATCCAACCTATCTTTGAACAGTTCCAGCGATGAGGTATCCACAACTTCTCTGGACAGCCAGTGTCAGCACCCTCACAGTAAAGAATTCCTTCCTAATCTAAACCTACCTTCTTTCAGGGTGAAGTCATCACCCTTTGTCCTTTCACTGCATGTCCTTGTAAAAAGTCCCTCTCCAGATCTCTTGTAGGCCCCCTCTAAGTGCTGGAAGGTGCTCTAAGGTGTGCCCAGAGCCTTCGCCAGTTCTTCACTTAAGGTTTGCTCTGTTGTGGGTCGATGTTGTATAGGTTCTCTGTGGCCCTGCCATCACAGGTGCTGTGCTGCTTTCCTGGTTCGGCTGTATGGGAAATCAAGCCCACACAGCAAGTCCACCTGAAGGAACTTATCTCCAGGGAGCAGTGTGTTAGACTGTGTCAAACTGTTGCACTATTTTTTTTCATGGTGTGCCCCGTTGCTGGAGCAGGATTTCATGGAGAGAATTCAAAATGCATATCAGTGTAGTATTGGGAAACGTTTTGTTTACGTGTGACTGAATGTGACTGTGAATTGATAGCCCCAAATCGTGACAGAAGTTAATTTTAATGTCTTTTTTATTATTTTTGTTGGCCTTTACATATTCCTGTAAATACTGTGTACTTGAATGAAAACCAGACTGGTGAATGTGGAAGCCTGCCTGTCAGTGTTTCTAAATGAAAGCTTTCAATTATAAATAGTTTTAAAACTATAAATAAAAAAATCTCCATACTGCATTTATCACTGACCACATTTTTTTTCCCTTTCGCTCCATCTCCCATTTTATTTTTAGTGATGCTTACTTAAAATAGTTTCCCTGCTTTCCTGTTGGCCATTAGATGGCCACTGTGGAATCCAAGTGATTTCTAAGCCATATGGTAAGGGAAGCATTCCTTACTCGAGCAGTGTGAGCCTGAAGTCTTGTCTGTTCAGACCTTCTTCACTGATGCATTAGCTTTGTCTCTTCAGTTGATTTCACATATGTATTCCTTAGCTGGTTTCAAAATGTGATTCCAGCATTGTTCAGGACCTCCTGTTCTTCTTACATTGATGTCTTTCTATGTCCCACTCATAAGGTGGTAGATCTGGTTTTGCTAACTTACTAAAGCCCCTACTCTTCAGAAAAGTCACTCTGTTGGTGGCCATAATAATTTTAAATTTTTTAAAAATTCTAATTTAACTAGTTTTACAATATTGACATGTTGGTGGTCACCTCAGCTGCACAGAAAGTAATAGGAACAGCTGTAAGTTTTGATGGCCCTCAGGCCTTCACTTGACTTCAGTGCTGAAACAGCAGTTTCCTGTCCAGTTTTAATTTGTGCTGTTACATCCTTTTCCCCCTTTGTGTGTGTGTTAATAAAGACATAATTTAAAGTAGGGTTGAACATAGTGTAAGCCGCATTACTGTTTGTTAGGGTTTGCAGGCCACAGCTGTCTTCCAAGACTGCTCGTTTGAAGAGGCTGCAAGGGCATCACATGGTTCTTTTCTCCTGAACTATCTCAAGAAAGGGAAGAAAGTGTCTGCAAGGACTGGCTGATTATCTGTACACTGCTCAAAATGGCAGATGAAGTGTAGAAATGCAGTTGTTAAAGGCAAATAAGATCATGGCTAGTTCCTTGTAACTCTGACTGCTTGCTTTGGTCTCAGCTGAAACACTGCTGTTGGAAGGAAGAGGAGGGAAGCAAGATAGGAATTCTTATGGCAAAGAAGTAGGAAACAAGTAGGACAAATGGACAAGTTTTGTGCCCATGTCACCAGCAGCGAAGGGCTTCCTGGCGCTTCTGAGGCAGCAGTGGTTCCCTCTTGTGCCAAGAGAAATGCCTTCTCTGGTGTAATTTGCCAGCAGGAGATGTGTCTGTACGGGTGGATGAGCTGGGCCCAGGGTCCACCTCAGACACATCAGGGTGTTTGGTACCATTTCTTGTGGTGTTAGTGGGGTCCCAAGAGCAGCGGATCTGGGAGCTGATGTGATGAGTTGGGGTGAGAGGTGACGTTCCTGTCTCTGCCCAAGCCTGTGATACTGTAGTCATTGCCTTGAGACCACTTGTACCTCGGGCTTCTTGCAGCTGTGGAGGAGCAAAGACAGGAGCAGAAGTGTGTTCTGTCGTCTTTGAGAGGTGGAGGAGGCATTGCTGCTCATTAGATAGGAAATGCCCAAAATGGCCAGCTACTACTCATGGACTAGAACTGTTTTCCTGTCCTTATCAGGCAGGAATATTTTTTCCTGCTGGTAAGCCATCATGAAGATTCCCTAATTTTACATCCAAGCAGATTGCTGATGCATCCAACCAATTACAGGTAAAATGGTCTGTGTTCATGTGGGTCTGAGACTTTGGGGAATCATGGACTCATTTAACCATCAATCTTTATGCTTCGGGGTATGCCAGCACCTGCAAGCTCCTTGTTCATTCTAAATGCGATCAGTGTAGTTTTATTTTTATGCAGTGCCTTGGGATGCCTACTGAGAAGGGATCTTAAAATAGGTGTGACTTAATGTGCTGTTCAGACTTCTTATTAGTCTGCTTGTCTTCACTCTTACCCAGATGTAAAATACAAAAGCTACAGAGGGAGAAGTTTGGAATTAAATGATACGAAAGGGGACTCTGAAATAAAGACATTTAGTACTGAGGACTAAGACTAGCAGTGGAGGAAACAGAACAGGATGTTCAGAAAGTCCATGCCCTTTGGCATGAGTTAAGGAGCTTGGAAAATAAGCAGGGCTACAGTGAATTTGTGAAACAATGTTTGTCTTCCTAAACTGAATACTGGAAAGGATCCATTTCACACTTTGCCTTTGCCAGCACCCTGATATCTATTGTAGCACTCATCTTCTGGCCTCTTTGTTTTCAGAGAAAAGTTTGGCTTTGTGTTTAGAAGTTGTTTGTGCTTCCTGCTCTCTTATGGCACTAACATGGTCATGTTGTGGCCAAGGGGCTAAACTTTGGAGTGTTAATCTTCGGTCCTGCTGTGCCACCCTGTTTCTGATGTTTGTATTTTAACTGCAGCGATGGGCTTGAAAGGCTCTGCTTCCACTTTGCTTCACTGACACTGCTTTGTCTGCATTAGTAAATTAATCAGGGTCAGGACTTGTATCTTATGATTGTCCATATTGTTTAATTTCTAGCACATTCCATGACATGATTTTGGTCCGTGCCAACTAGCACACTCCCAGATGACAGCTGTGGCAGGATGGCGTGGGAGAGAGACTGTTCTCAACAGGCATTATTGAAGAGGTAACCATGTTTTGCAGGGGAAGACGGTGTAAAGGTGTGGATTGGAACTGGCTTTGCCTTTCTTCCCAAGCCTCTGGATTCTGAGGTATTTTATACATTAGGACCAGTCTCTCCTGGTTTTAGCATTTGCGAAGGATGCTGAAATACAAACTTTTGCTTCCTCGTTGCATCGCTAGGTGCTGTTATCAACAAAAACATCAAGCTACCTCCTCCTCCTCCCCGTGGGCCATCTGCTCAGGCTTACAGCAACACTTCCATAGTGATAAGATCTTTTATCTTTGAACAGGAGTCAGGCTAGGGGCACAGCTCAAGTTTTATGTCAAGCTAGTTCATGACAAAACCAATCCCTCTGAACCCAAGTGAGCTTTCCAGAGAGTGGTCTTCCATCATGCAGTGTATTTGCAGGCAGAGGTACAGCAGTAGCTCACAAAGCCAGTGTTGTCACAGGCCCACAACAGCAAGTTAGATAAGTAATTACTGTTCTGGTATGTATGTATTTGCTTATCACACAGGGTCACGATGATTGCACATACAGATTGTACATTTGCTTGCACACATGGACTTTTTTGAACTTCACACCTATAATTCACTCTTCAGGCTTTGTTTGTTGCACTTTACATGAAAGTAGGGAATGTTTACTTTCCCCTGTGGGACTTATAGTTTGTGAAACCCTGTGTTGTGTAAGGGATCATTGAATTCCAGAGCACTGCTGATGCTTTGGCCGAATGTGTTTTTCCAAAAATTGTTTGTATAAGGTGCAGCTCTATATGAAATATTATTTATGAATGTTGATTGCTCTCTTTCAGACTTCATTTTTTACTGACTGAATTTTTAGTTGCAAATGGAGATATTATTAAAACCATAGTCTTCCTCACTCCCTCACTGCTGAAAATATTTTCTCATTTATGTAGTACATGGTGTGCTGTTTGTAGGATGTAAATCAACAGTAGCTATAGGCTGCACAGACTTAGGTTTTTGTCTTGAAAATGATAGGATTAGCTGCACAGTGAGCATGTATCTGTCATCAAGATTTAAGCTCCTGAGCCTGTTCTTGGTGCCGCTGGAGCAGCAAGGGAAGAAACGACTGCTGAGTCATTGGACTAACCACTGTAGTTTTCTTCATCGTGACAATCTGTGTACAGCACTGCTATCAAGGGGATTAGAACCACTGAGCAAAAGGGATTTTGTTGTGTCAGTGCTAGGTGAAATTATGTTTTTACAAACTGATGTGGTGTGCAGGTTTGAGGCTACTGAGAGCCATGACAGTAGCAGTCACACAGAAATTGTTAGGAAAAAGAAAGGCTGTGAGAGGTGCAGGGTCTCCCATGTAAACTCTGTTTACAGTTGTTGCCAGTCTATACACTCCTCTCGGTATTCATTAGCTGAAGAGACTGAAAAGTCAGTCTGGAAGAGATTATGCTGACTACAAGTTTCTGTAGCCTTTGGTGGTGCCAGCTGCAAAAATAGGCAAATCCGGCTGCAGTGGCAGGGCGTGATGGGGCAGCTCCAGCCCAACTGCTACCCTGGAGGCGTTTTGGAGGCTTTGGCTGGGAGCCGTGAAATGCATCTCCCAGGGGAGGACGGCATTGCAAACAGACCTTGCCCTTCCCTGTCGGTGGATTCCTTCGGCAGTAAGTAGGCTGGCATCAGAACACCTAAACGTATTTATGATAAACTGCAATGATGTTTTGCCCCTCTTTGAGATGGATGTGAGGTTTGCATTGTGTTTATTAATTCATCTCACATATGACCCTTTCAAAAGGTCTCGTTGTAGCAGCCACTCATTAGTGGTGGCATTGTGCCTGGCTGAAGGCCAGGGGAAAACATGTTTCCCAATTTCTCACTCTAATATGGCCTAAACCGAGCTCCCCATTGATTCAAGTGCCTCTTGATTGGATCAAGCCTACTCTGTTGTAGGAAACAAAGGACTGGAAGAGTAGCTCCTATTTTTCCTTGGAGTTTCACTTTCTCAAAGAGGAGAACTAAAAGGTCTTCTGCACCCCAACCTGAAGAAATACTTTTGAAATAGGATACTTGCTTACATGTATAAAGAGATTAGCATTAGAAGTAACTTAGAGGTAATGAAATAAACCTTTATGAGTGCTTTAGAGGACTTTCTCTTTTCCTACAGAATTATGGTCCTTGGTAACTTGGTCAATTCTGTGTAGGAAAAAGTCTTTCTGAGAAGGGGTTAACGTACAGGAAGAAAAGCCCACAGAACAAAGCAAGCTTTCTGCTGAAAATTAAGAGTTTAAAAACCGTAAAACTGATTTATCTGTTTGCTTGGGTTTTTTTTTTTAAGGAATAATTAATTTTTACTTACTTTTCATAGGAAAGGGAAAATGTTGGGCTCACTCATAAATAAGAAGTCTCAATAAGAGCCAATCTTTGCTGCAAGCAGCAATTGGACCACAGCAAATGTAGGCATGCTGGTGTTAGCTCCCATGAACTGTAATGACACTTAGATTGTTGCTGGACTAAGTATGCAGGTCAATGGGTAGGTCTCTGCGTCCCATACTGGAGCTCTTACTGCTGCATGATTCACTGCTTTTAGGACCTGCATTAGTAAGATTAAAGTCAGTGCTGCTTTGCCTACCTAGCTCCTTCCTGCAGGGAATGCAGGGGAAAAATACTTTTGAAATCCTCAGCACACAGGAAACAATGAGAGATCCACACTTACCTTATTGCAGTGATTTTGAGGCTTTTCTATGCTTTTCTGTGGGACAAATCGCTGCGTTGCCTCATTTTCGTTGGTGTTGTTCCGACATCAATTATTCAGTTCCTACCCTTGCACAAGTGCCAAAAATCACAGATGTGGAAATCTTGGACACTGTGATTTTTCGCAGCATTCATGACAAAAAGACAGTTGGCTTCAGAGATCAGAGGCATCTTTGAATATGAAAAAAGCTCTTTTAAGCGTGTTCTTCCTTTGTAAAGGCAGTTGCTCATTCAGACCGCAGTCAAGTGTGAGTACCCTCAGCTGGACCCCTCTGCTGCCATGTGGTCCTGCTCCTGTTTAGAGTCAGTGGGGTTGTTTGCGCCACTGCAGCTCGTTACCCAGGCTTTTCATCAGCTGCTGAACTTCATTTGTTTTCTGGAGTTTACTCCCTTAAAAATATGGTAGCCATCAGCAGAAAACCAACTGAAATGAGAAGTGTTGGACTTGTTTTCTGTTTTAGGTATTATGTGGTTCTATAGCAAATAAAGGGTATAGATTATTTATTTTTATTCAAACAAAACATTTGCAACAGCTGGTAAGGAAGGGGAACAGCCGCAAGCTGAAAATAAAATTTACAGGACAATTCTGTATATGTTGTCAGGGAATCATTCCCATGCAACCCAGTAATGGCACAGAGATTTCAGGGATTATGTTCAGATTGAATGTCATCAAGAGCTGAGCCTTGGCAGTATGCCAGGAAGGTCATATGAGGAAAGTCCCAAACTTTTACACTCAAATAAAATTGTGTTCTGCTTAATAACCATAATACGCTGCAAATTTTAGCACAACTAATGACTTAGGTTAGGAAATCTCATCATAATTTGACCTTAAAAATATATATTATTTATTTAGTTTAGATTCAGGACTTTTCAGTGCTTTTTGGGATTTAAGACTGTGTCAGCAATTTTATTTGGGGGTTATGCCTCTATTGTATATATTTTTTCTTGATAGCATGACATTAAGAAACTTTAGTCCAAAGCTTCTAGAAGCTTTAAAATTTGAAATTTTTCATTTTCAAGTTACACATGAATGGAACAATAGCCCGCTAATACTTTCACAAATATTATTTCCCTGAAACACCCCTGTTATTTTTAAGAAGTCTAAGATGCTGTAATTCCGTGGCATTTATGGAAGATTACTTTATTATTGGGAGGGAATGGGAAAATAGTTACAAATGCATAGTTGAGAATTGCTTTTTCTTTTATTTATCTGTGGTTGGTCTGTACCATTCCAAAATACCTGTGGAATTACGAAGGAATATGCTGACAGTCTAATACTGCATTGAGAATGTCTCATTTTCGTTTAATCTGATCTGTTTACAGTAGGTTGGTTTCAAGTACAGAAGGGAATTCTTTCTCTGAGGGATATCTACACATGGAATTGTAGAACCTTAGCTATACCACTTGAAATAAACACTCTTTCAATCCACTTGCCATCTCTGAAAAAAAAGCCGAAATTATTTTTAAAGTGATTTCTTAAATCTCTTAAGTGCTCTCAAATGTGATCCTACTACTGCATATGCCTAAGGGTACATGATGATTTTTTGGTATGATTTCATTTGCTGCCTGGCACTGACCCCAGCAGTGGTGCAAGCACACCCATTCCTGCTGCCCCTCGTGGGCATCGGGTGTTACGGAGAGAATTGTCGGAAGACTTTCTTTTGGATATGACCAACGTCCTGAATCAAACCACAGCTGTTGGATTTGATTTGCCAGTGAGCTTCAATAAAAGGGGAGCAAAACTTGGAGTCATTAGCCAAAGCCGTGTTGAGACTGTGGAGTCAGAGCTCTACCTTTATTTTCTAGTTACATATACATCCCCTATTTGTAAACCTTATTTTAGGTATTCTGTATATACTTCAGTATGTGTTTATGTACTCATGTACGCACGTGTGTGTAAACATATGTGTGTATGTGCATGCTGAAGTTTGTTTTCCTCTTTCTCCTGCTCTCCTCTTTGCTCACCTTGCCTGCTGCAGTGAGGCACAAGACAGGGAAGAAAACTGTTTTAGCTGACAAAGGCCAGCATTGCAAAGGGAGAGTCTACAAACTCATCTTCGGTTCATTAAAGTGTAGAGGTTGGGAGATAACGATTAGAGTTGTCAGATTCTGGAAGGGGTCACAGTGATAACAGTGGGATCAACAATCAAACTGAAAAGCACCAGGGGATGTGGCTGGGTGCAGCAGCAGGACCCCAGGCTGGGCGCCCAGGCTCCTGAGGCAGAGGTGCTGCCAAGTTTTGCAGAACAACACATTCAATTGGTTTGTTATTTATGAAGGGTATGGTATGCAACCCTCAACATGTCAACAGTTCTTTAAAGTGCAGATGTAAGAAAATCCAGTTAGAAGTCAAACCTTTAAATACTATGAACAAACAAGGTAAATTCATTAATTATTTCAATAAACTTAAAGACCTCATGTTGTACCAATAATTTGTCCTGAATTATTGAGAGGATTTTTTTCATTACTTTTCTAGACCTTTATTTAAACTACAGTCAGTAGAAGTTTACCATCCTACAGCCCCAGACACACAGTAATAAATCAACCCTTATTTCCTTATTTGCTTGAAGTTAATGTGGCAACAAATAGTCTGTTCATATACATTACTTCTTTGTACTATATCATATGCATATATTTCAATTATTATCCTTTTATCTCTGTAATATTTTAACAACATGATACAACATGTTTCTCTGATACATAAAAGCAGCTTCTCATCTGCATAATGCTTTAACAAAACATTCCCTCTATTTCAAGTTAAAATGTGTGTTCGGCTTGGGAATACCCTCATATAGAAACTTAATTTTCCTTATTAAGAAACACTTGTGTATTCTCATAAGTTTCAAATTTTTTTTTTTTTTTTAATAATGATTTTATCACATTCTGGACTCCTGCCTGCCCAGGCTGCCAGGGGCTGGCAGAGGTTTGGTAAGTTGAATTCTGCAGTTAAATTGAGTTGGTTTCTTGTTTATAAAGGATGTAGCTTGACTTCCTTGCACCTTTTTTTTTTTTTTCCCTTCTGTGAATATTTTCTGTAACTGGATGTTTATTTTCTAGTATTAATCCTTAGTGGCTTGAGAATGATGGCTTTCCCTCTAAAGCTGGTAGAACCATGAAAACTGATGTTACTCCAGCAGGGCTGATCCAGCTTCATACCTGTGCAGCGCTGTGTCACCAGCGGTTTTTTTAAGCAGGATTGTTCCAAGCACCTGTGAGATCTCTGGGCACGGCTCAGCCTCACCCTGTGTGTGTGGCTGTGTCCTGGTGCCTTGCTCAGACAGGTGGGAGTTGCAGTGCCCATCACGGTCACAGGGACGGCGATGGCAGATGTGCTGCTGGGTACCTCTGTGCTGGGGTGATGCAGGTGACCCGTGTGCTGCCCACCCAGGGCGGCTTCCTCAGTGTGAGTTGAGTATCAGGTACTAAGGGCTGTGTAGTTATTTGAAGTGTTTTATCCTGATGTGAAAAGCAAAATATGCGAGGGGGAGGCAGGTGTGTCTCCTCCTTTCCCAAAGAAAGGGAAGAGAAACACATAATGATAGAAGAATTAGTTTTCTCTTAACTCTGGCTGTACTGTCTCGAGGCTTTTTATTAAACCAAATAGCATTACTAAGCATCTGTTTGCTGGAGGGGTGTGAAATAGCCAGGTGTGCTTTGTGTATAAGCAAGTGATTGTAGCCTGAAACATCGCTGCAGACGCTTCATGAGTCAGATCATTCATGACTGCAATAACGAGATTATTCATGGTAGGCTCCTCGTTGTGACAATGGTCCTTTGTTTGAAGTCTGCATTGTGTATGTGCTATACTTCCGATTTGCAGATTCCTTCTCTGCTAGAAAGCAGCATTGCAGCGGGCAACCAGAAGTGAAGATCAGTGCTGCTAAGTTCAGGATATCACTCAGTGCTGGAAATAATTGGGAAGGTTCATAGCTGAGTTAAAAGCTGTAACCATGACTTTCATTGGGATGGTACTACTTCCTGTTGGTCCTGAGGTAGGTTTTTTTATTTGATTTTTAGTGAGTTGTCTTTTGGTTGTGTGGGTTTTTTTAAACTCTGTCTTCTGATTAGAACTGGTTAAATGCTGCCAAGAGAGTTTTGTTGTTCATGATCATGTAAGAGGTGTTTTGTCTTGCTAGTGATAGTCCTTTATGCACACAGCCATTTTGTTTAAGGAAAGGAAGAAGAAAACCACAATATTCCTTTAGTGTTCAGAGTCAAATTAATTTTAAGTTTACCCGTACTCTTAATATTTTAATAAAATTATTCTTGTATCTGTTATATAACTTTTATGAGGTCCCTATGGTAGGAGGTGACTATCTCCCACAGCAAGGCGCTTACACTTCGTGGTGGAACCATGACCAGGGCGTTTTAGACTCAGGTGCTATAGTATGGCTTGGATTCGTCTCCTGTACACCTGGGTGGTCAGGCTGAAGCCAAGGCATGTTGTGCTCCAGATCTTACCCCCAAGTGGAGCATCCTTGTGTGATCTTCCTCTGCCTGGTGCACAGAGCAGCTGAGAAGTTCATCTCTGGTAAGGCAGGCTGGGGAGCAGGGGCTACTGGAATCCTCCTGGTCTTGAGGAATCCCACAAAGCTCTGGTGGCTACACCAAGAGGAGGCAACCTCTGCTACCACTGGGAAGATGATGATGATGGTGAGTCAGGGGTGACTTGGGAAAATGGAGAGACCATCCTGGTGTGGCGGCAGCACTTTAGAGGGAATCACCAGAGCAGACTTGAAAATAACTTGTGTTTCCCATGGAGAGTGTCAGCAGCTTGTAAGGAAAACACAGAGCAAACTCAGTTCTTGAAAAGCACATCTGAAACTAAAATACTGCTTTTGTTTTTAATTCTTTGATTCCAGCTTTTATCCTTGAAGCTCAGAGGTTTCCTGGTGTTTTCTTTTGAAACTGTGCTGTTTCATGCAAGGCAAACAAGACTAAAATAAATCCAATGCAAGCATTACAGAGACTCTGTCCTCTATTTGGGCATGTGTTTTTTAATTTTTTCCCCCATTAATTATTATATTTTACAGCAGAAGATTGTTTGGATTGCTGTGAATGTTAGCTATGAATTTTGAACTCCAGGTCATTTTGTTGCAAGTTTGCATAATATTTATATGCTCACTTTCAGAAATAAAAAAGGAGTTAATTGTTTGACAGGAATAATAAAGCATTTGACAATTCTGTATTGTGTGGGGCTGTTATGACAGACTTTTTTTGGTTGCACAGCATTCAAATTACACATGAGTAGGGTAATGTTACATTATGTCATCTGTCGGTGCTTCTACAAGCAATTTCATTACTTCATTAAAAATTTACAGTGATCTGAAAGCCGATTTGTGACAGATGCAATAATAATTTTACACATGTGATTTTGTATTGTGTTATACAGATCTACATTTTTGGCATCCTATAGCAAGAAATAGACTACTATTATTCTTGAGATACTTGCCAGGTAATTGAATATAAAAACTGAATTTTTTACTGAAGTATTTAGTGTTTGGATTTTAGCCATTGTAGTTGCAGCCGACAAAAATGCTTTCACTGTCATTGGGAAGATAATCAAATTGAGTTTGCTGAAATGGAGATAAATTTTTTGAGACTGATTTATTTACAAATGAGATTAAATTGGAATGCAATAATAATTTTTTCCCAAAGCAGTTAAAGGGAGCAGTGTTTACTTATTACCTTTTCCACACATGTAGATCAGGGGTGTTTAAATTGCAGGTTTTCATTTAGGCTTGAACCGTGAGTGTATTTGACCTTGCTATGATTACATTAACTTTCCTTGATGGTTTTGGAAATGTGGCACACCTTGCCTTTTTTTCCAGTATCTTGGAGAGTGGATTCACCATTCCTAGATTTCAAGATTGTACATGACTCTTGGATAGCCATGAAGATGCAGATTGATCTCACAACAAATAGCTGAATAGCCCTTAGTAAATTAACTGAGTGATGCAGATTAATACAGTGTTGTTATTTACTGCAAAAGATTATTTTTTGAATGAAAGGAAAAAACTGTAGAATCCTGTTCTCAGTGAACTTTTGACAGTTTTATTTAAAAATTCTGTTTTCTATGAAAATATAAAAATTTCTATGAAAATGTATAAACCTTTGTTGTAACCAGAACTTAGTTACCTAGTTTAATAGGTATTAATGTAATTTTTGCTATGCTATGCTTGAGGAAGCTCTAGGATCTTACATTGGTTATAGGGATTATGAATGTCAGAAAACAGGTTGGGAGTGAGGGGTATTGGCTTCTGACATAGTCCCCCATTTGCAAAAGTGTAAAATGAGCAATAATTATAGTGTGACTATAATGATACGTGTAAGGTGCAGTTGTCAAGCATAGGAAAAAGTCTCCTTGGAGTTGCTAAGTATCAGATTTCAGTTTTCGTATTTTTTTTTATGTTTTGAGAAGTTCACATGTTTGCATTTGAAGTTTTGTAGCAAATACCAGGTTTGAAACTCTTCAGCAGAACTACTTAAGTGTAGTTACTGCATGTACACAACAGAGGAAAAATCTTGACAAGAAAATCCTCCCATTTCCAGTTTCCACAAAACTCTTGAAAGGAACAGTCACGTGAAAATATTTTCTTTAAATTGTTTGACAGTGCCATTCAGAAATGAGATGTTTTGTACTCCTACTTGTTAGCTCAAGCACAACCAGGTAATGATAATTCTTAGACCTGTGATTATTCATTGCTAAATTTATTAATAATGGTACTATTTCATTCTTGTATGGTAGCTTTCTAAAGCAATCTATGTAGTGAAAGGCAGCCTGCTCATATTTTCTCTTTTACCACCGTTGCGTTCTCCCTTTTTTATTTTTCTCTTTTTCTTTCTTTTTCTTTTTCTTTTTCTTTTTCTTTTTCTTTTTCTTTTTCTTTTTCTTTTTCTTTTTCTTTTTCTTTTTCTTTTTCTTTTTCTTTTTCTTTTTCCTTTTTCCTTTTCTTTTCTATTTTATTAAATTAATTATTGTATAAAAAAGGACATGAAATTTTAATATACATCCTTGCTAGGGAAGAGAAAGGAGGGAAATAAGATAAATTAGCTTAAAAGCAAATTGAAGTCTAAAATTCAAGTGAAGCTCTTAACTGAACTGAACTTTGAAATATTTATCTAGATCAGTAAAAATTTCCTCTGTGCACACTGTAAAAAAAAAAAAAGGAAATCTGTAATTATTTGCCTAAGGTTGAAGCGTATCGCTACTAGATATATGTTGCTGCTCTCTGTGGACCATTGAGTGGTTAATATGTAACAGTAATTCTTTATAGTGGTCAGTTTATTTCTATCAAAATTTGCTCTTTAAGACTTTTTCAAATGTTGAGGAAAGAGGAGGAAAGAAAGATTTATTTTCTTACTGTGGCAGAATTTAAAAAAAAGAAAAAAATCACTACCACTAACCCTATTTTAAGACTATTTGGAGGAGATTCCTTACACATGCTTTCAATAATACTTTACCCAAAAACATCTTTTCCACTTCTCTTGGTTTTTTCTCAGTCTGCTATAACTGTACCCCAAGGGTGTCTTCACTTCCTTCCTAACTTCTCCTGGGCTTGGGGTTATTCCACCCATACACAGAGACCTCAAAATACTTGTCTACTGAAGTGTTTGTTCTCAAGACCTCTGGAAATCAGTCTTGCCCTGAGACTGAATTAGTCTATTGTTCAGCTCAGCACTAAGTAAACAAAGCATCTTCATATTTAATAGGAATGGAAATGTATTTCCATGCTCATGAACTTCTACAGAGAAATCCATTTGCTCAGTCTTCAGTGCAACAGCATTGCTGACACAATTTCTGGATGCTTAGCATCCTTTTTTGACATTACCGGAAGAATTTGGAACATGTGGTGAAGGCCAATGCTAAAGTTACAGATGCGAAGAGGGGTTGTTCNCCGGAAGAATTTGGAACATGTGGTAAAGGCTGATGCACCATGCCGTAATAAGGCTATATTTCACTGTCCTCCTCTGTCTGGATAGTTCTGACTTGGAACAGGTGTTGGTACCCAATGAGTAAAATATTTAAAGTTACAGATGCGAAGAGGGACTGTTTTAACTAGTTTGTCGAGGAGACAATGTTATTAACCCTTCTGCACACCCTTCTTAATCACTGAAAATTTATTAAGGAATTTCTGGGTTAGTTCAAGAGTTTCGCAGTAGAGCTGGAGACACTGAGCTTCAAAGCTGGAGAAGACCTGAAATTTACCTGGCAAATTGTCATCTGTACACCTCAGAGGTGACCTGGATCAGAACTTCACCTGTCAGAAGGGTTTCAGAACAAGTAAAAGCAGACTGTATGCAGTTTTTGAACTCTGATTAATTGTATTGGACTGTTGTGCTTGGAAAGATCCTGGCCACTCCACTTAAAACAGCACCAAAGTGGGCAATGATCAAGACAGGTATCTTGGTAGGCAGAGTCACAGAAACCTTTTAGAAATATCCTTTAATCCAGTGGTGTGGCATGTGTGGAATCCCCCAGGGGTTACTGTCATTAACTACTCCCACGAGACTCCTGACAGAGAAGGTTTTTCAACACCAAATGTGAATCATGAAGCGTGCCTTTGATTGATTGCAGCCTCTTGTTTGGGAATGTAATTAATGCCTTGGTTCAGCTGCCAACGCTCTGAAGCCCAGTGATACTTGAGGTGTTGCAGAGGGTGTCCCCCTTGGCCTCCAGCAGTGGCCCTAGAAGGAAGGGTATCTCTGTGGGAGGTATCCCATAATGTTGGGGTGGTACTTGGAAATAGGCAGTTGGGAAAAAAGCCCTTCTGTCAGGAGAGCCTTGTGTTGTTTGAACACATATGAGACTATGGGATCTTTTCCATTTTCATCCTTTTGCCTTTCACTTTTTCCTCTGTTATAAATAAAACTAAAATATTTCTGTTAAAGAGATTGACAGCAAAGGTACCAGCCACTTCTCACAAGGAAAGAATTGTTAGTCTTGGTCTTCATGTTGTGTAACAATGGCCAAATGATCAAAATGTAACATTTTTTCTTTAGTCTTTTTGACATGGAGATTAGCAAATCATAAATTATTTTCTACTTTGGCTGCTGATATCCTCATTATAAAACTGAAGGCTTCTTAGGGCAGCTCAGCGATGCTTTTAAAGCGTTTCCTCTTGGATGAGATCCAGAGGATTCCAGCATGGTCGTTTTGGCACAGTTGGTTAGTTTTATAAAACAGGTGTCTACATGTGTGTAATAAATCCAGTTATGCTGATAAATCTGAACAGATAATTGAAAAGTATGGGTTACAGTGAACAAGGCTGGTAATTTACCATGTCAGTAAAGCAGAATATAAGCAGCATTTCTGTAATATTCAGTAATTCTGTAATTTAATGGCTCCATTGTGTGAGCCGTCTTTAAATTCCTGTTCAAGATGTTCTTGATCCAGATGTTCATACATTTTATTTTCTTACTAGCTGTCTTTCAGTTAAAATCTGCAAGACTGATTCTCTTCTTGCTTTACAGTGGTACCAGTGGTACCATGGGCTTTTGCTAACCAGCAAAAGTCCATGATAAAGGATATAAAATTAATGAGGAAGTGGAGAACTGAATCATACACATTAAAAATATATGTAGTAAATTCAAATCATCAGTAGGCTAGTATTACCAAAGAGTCACTATTCCAGGTGATGTTCCAGTCTGTTCTTTGAAACCAAAAAAGCTTTTTAATTCTGCTCATAATCACTTACATCAGACTTGCTAGTTAAGTTGCTAAGATTCAGCAATATCTCATATGTTCTGGAAATCTTAGAAAAGCAGACTGGCCATTTTACTATAATGAATTTCATCATTAGTATTGTGATGTTTTGGGCTCTTTTTATATATTTCCTTCCGAAGTTTTGAAGTCTCAGTCCTTATTTCAGATTAATGCATTGTAGCATTGACCTAATTATCGCCATATTCATATGGAGTCCCTTGACCTTCAGAGAAACGTAGAGGATCTTCAATGTTTTGTAAAGCTCATAAATAGTTGGAAAAAAAATTAAGCTCCAAGGCTGTAACCTCCATGATTACTGTTACTGAATAAAAAAAAGGAAGCATTACAAGGAGACAGTTATATTGTGTTTACTAGTTAGCAAAAGTTCTTCTAAGACCCAAAGGATATGCAGTAGTTTGGTCTTTGTTCTTCAAGTGTGTGACAGATTCCAAGGGTTGCCTCCAGCTCTGGGAAGAACTAGGACTTGTGATCAAAGATTTCAGAGATGCGGAGAGAACTGCTAAAGGAAGTCCTGGATTCTGCGGTGATGTGGGATGTGCTCTGCAGCTTGGGATCAGTCAGTCAGGATCAGTAGATGAGTATCTATGTCGTGTAACTGTACCTGTAAGGCATATCTATATTGTATCTGTACATTCAGGATCTATGGATGAGTTGTTTATTTAAGGGATGTGGCCTCCATATCTCATCAAATGATGATCTAATCCCTCATTCCTTTAAATGCTCTGTAAAAGTCCAGCATTCTTACGAGGTCACCTGGATGAGAGCTGATAAATGGGATTGTAACAGACTCTTTTCCCTTCTTTAAAGTGTTTTTTTCTTTTTACAGCTCTGAGAATAGGTCTGATCCTGAGAAGATTTATCCTAAATGCCTTTTGTTTGAGGAACTGCATGTATTGTTCCTGTTGCCTCCCTTCCTCCTGCTCAGGATACCTAGCTAGACCTAAGGGTAACTTTGGTGAATTAACAGCTTTTTCACTTTGTTTTGAGGCTATTTTCATCATCATGAGTTTAGGAGAAAAAATTCCCTTTAGAATCTCTCTGAGCTGCTGGATAAGAGTGAGGGAACTGTTCAGCACGTTGTCTGAAAAAGTAAATATATGAATCCTCTTCAGACTGGGAATATAATTTCAAGAACTTCTTTTATGTGCCCTGATGCAATGATAGTCAGTTAATCTAGTTCTTTTAGCTGAGTATTATGGGGGGACTTCAGATCTAAATTCAAATATCTAGGGAAAGTTAGGATCTGTAGATTAAAGGCTTGATGTCCATGCAAAACACTGTGAGAACAATTTGTGTGATTCAGCTGTAATTATGTTTTGTGACCAAGAGGAGGAAGGAAGTAAAAACACTGTGATTTACAGTGTTGAGATTTGTGATACTTTCCATTAGTTTTGACACTGAAAACAGTATTGGAGCTCTTGTATTTTGTGCTGCAAATTTCCCCTAGATGAAAGTAATATGGAGAAAGCAAGAAAACTGTATTATTGATGGCCATGTTTATAAGAGTGTTGTGTGATAATCCATTCTAAATCAATTAAGGATGTACAAGTTTGTGTATAAGTTCTTGGTTTGGTGGTTTTTTTTTTTTTTTGTGAAATCTAAAGTTTGAAGATACACAACTATTGAAATTTTTTTTTGAAGAATTAATGCCAAGTCAAGACATAAAATAAAAATAAATGAAACACTCATACAAACACCCTGCTTACCATTTCTGTGCTCAGAAAGGTTTCAGTTTTTATTGACTCTCTCAGCCAATATATAATGACCCAGCATTTCTGCTGCTGAAGAAGATTGATTTGTTGTGCAAAATTGATGATACTAATTATTCTAGTTGAGCTGTTTTCTTGTGTCTGTGCCCAGTCCATTTGTGGTGATGTGGGGTTAGGGCTCCAAGCCTTAGGTGCCTGAACTGCTTGCAGTAAATCTCACAAAATCACAGAATATGCTGAGTTGGAAGGGACCCACAAGGTCCAGCCCTTAGTCCTGTGCAGGACCATCCCCATCTGCCTGAGAGCATTGTCCAAATACTTCTTGAACTGTGTCAGGCTTGGTGCTGTGACCACTTCCCTGGGGAGCCTGTTCCAGTGCCCAAACACCCTCTGGGTGAAGAACCTTTTTCTAATATCCATCCTAAACCCCCCTGACACAACTTCAGGCCATTCCTTTGAGTCCTGTCACTGATCACCAGAAAGGATAGATCAGTGCTTGCCCCTGTGTTCTCCTCATGAGCCTCTTCATCTCAAGTGCGTGCACAGGATGCATCAGAACATAAGTGTATGCTATGGTTGTTATGCTTGAAATGTCTTGGACCTTATTTGTATAAGAATATTGGAGGGTTTATGCCCTTCAGACTGAATGTGAGCGGAATGAATGAAGACTTGCATGGCAGTTGAGTTACTTATTCCAACACCAGCTTTCAAGTGCAACTGGATTGAAATTATTCTGCTTCTGGTTTAGAACTAGAAAAGTTTTTAGAAACCTTAACTAAACAGACACAGGGTCTAGATTTATCATCTGGTAAATGGAGAACAGTCCTATGCTTTTGGCTCATCCACTGCGTATATTCTCCATGGTAATATGACCGATGCAAAAGTAGTTTATACCATATATTAATGTCTTGTTCTTGCATGGATACCACCTCAAGGTTACATGTTATCTTTAAAAAGTGAATGGAGATGGAGAGCAGATATAAGAAGACCAGATTAAGGAAGGACAATGCAGGTTTTATTTATGATACCTCCAGTACTCAGAAAGAATCGTACTGGTTTTTGTCGATGTGAAGTACGTACAGTACTAGCAAGACCCTTCATGCCAGCCTTGCCTTGTGATTTTTTTCAGTGATGATGCACACCCTTTTGTACCAGAAGGGAAAGAAGTTAATTAAATCCTTTACAGATACATGTGAAATAAGCAATAAATAAAATCTTGTAAGAGAGCTGCTTAAGGTTATAGTGTTCATATGTCAGCCTCAGAAGAAAAGTCCAATTACAAATCCCCAAGCAATGAGTGGTTTATGTTATGTGTGCAGTACAGGCATCATAATAGTTTTCTTCTCTTGATATATTGGTAATTTACTGAATAGTGGCATGAGGTAGTGATTTGTTTTATGGCTGTCTAAGATCATGGTATAGTGTTAATGCTTCATATTCTTCAGACTGAAACGGTTTGGATGCCTCCTCTGTTTTATTGAGGTCTAGTGCTATACATAAATGTATTTTACCTTACTGATTTATCAGCTTTTCATAACCATATCTGAATTGTCTTGAATGCTCTCCTATCCCAAATCATTCAGCTTGTGTTATAGTCATTCAGACACCATCCTCACAGCTGCCTGTCCTTTATGATCATCTGTGCTTTTATTCTCTGACAGAAAGTGTAATTAGAGAACCAAGATTTAGATTTTGGGTTGACATACACTTAAAACTTACTACAGTACCCTTTCATCTGCTGCTGTTGTCATATCCAAGCGTTGTAAGTATCTCTTGTTTTTCTCCAGTTAACTTCCCAGCTCTCTCAGAGGTGAAATGCTCAGTCCATTAGCCATATAAAACATTGTTGTCTAGGCGGGGAAGAGAATAGTTATTTCTCTTAGTCAGCCTAGTGTGGGAATTTGGAGAGACAGAATGTAATTAATTATCAAGCTTGAATTTTGGCCAAGGCTCTATTAGAGATGAGAGTTACAGTTTATGAATTTCTTTCATTCTTGTGATGATAGGATGAGCAGGAGGGAGACGAGAGTGGGATTTTATGCAACATAGAAGTTTGGACTCTTGCTGTGGCAACATGTTTCAGTTGTCATCATGTTAAACTGGAATGTTTTATGTGGCTGTGGCAGGAGAATGGGGGGTAAAAATGATAGCACAGCTTCAAATGAAATTGTTTGCAGGGCAAAAAATGGTTAATTATACATAAATCAAGCTCACAAAAACCAACCAGAGCATGAAAGAGCTACAGTGCATGCCCTCTGCCTTTCACAGACTCTTTCCAATTCACTTGGTGCTTTGTGTTGCTTTTCTGAGGCAATTCTTTTCTCTTTATGTGCACCAACACACATTTTGTCATAGTTTGTTGACGGTAACTTTTGGGCCAGATCTAGCAAGTCTCTAGTAGGCTGTTTAGCAATTAGATCAAATATAAATCAAGAACTTGCTGTATATTATATTTTAATTCCTCTACCATGTCTAGAGTTAATTTTGTAGGGAAGGAATAATCACAGAGATGAGAACTAAGACTGAACACATCCAGAACTGGAGGGGAGGAGAAGCTATGTGTCCACCAAGGCCACTTTTCTGCCATGTTACAGGGAGCATATGCCACATCAGCCAGCACTGAAGGAAATAGGCTTATGCAATGGAGAAACAGGACTGGAGAGCAGATGATCTGTCTTTGACAAATACCTCTCTTGTGAATTTTCAGTTGTATTCCTTTTAATCATTAAAATTCTTCAAATGTTATCTAATAGTTTATATTAAAATGATGGGAGAAAATAATTCAAGGTTCTAACTTTTCAGAATCTCTTGCTTTTATGAATGTCTTCTTAAATGCATGGTGTGCAAAATCCCAGTATGTCTCTAAAATAATAAGAAAATAATAATTCACAGAGAACGAGATCTGTTTTTCTTCTAAGGAAATGCTTGCATTCTGGAAGGGTTGTAGTGGTGTGCTGTGTAATGGTTCCACCATCCTTGTAAAACAAGGGGTACTTTGTCCTGTTAAAATTAGAACTACTTAAGAGAAGCCACACTTACTATGAAATTGCAAAACGTCTCTCCTGGGAGAAGGTGATTTTCCTTGCTGAAGGAAAGGTGACATTAATAAGCACATAATCCATGAAAATAGTGTTGTCATAAATGGATATTGAAGTTTCTATCTGTGGGAATAAATAATACTGTAGGGGGTAGGAAGAAAAGCAGGGTGCAACTGCACAGCCAGCGTTCCCCTTCATCTTCTGCCTTTAGGACTAATCCATCACATAACCAACTAGTTGTGCAAAGTGGTATTCACTGTTGAAAGGAAAACAGGTGAATGAGATAGAAAATGAGCTGAAAATTAAAAGAAAAAAAATCTATGTATCTTTCAAAGACTAATCACTGTGTACAACCTTGAACCCCTAGTCACAGGAAGTTTCCTGCCTTGCTTTGTTCCATTGCAGCTCCAGGCTGTGGTGTTGCTGCACGTGCAGTGCCCTCTCTCTGTTGAGCAACTAACACAAGAAAGGTCAATAATTAACCAACACTTGGCTACTGATCAAAAATCACAGCAGAAATCAGTGAAAACCATCACGAATTCTGCTGTGCTGAGGCAGATTACCCATCCCACTCTCTGCCCACAGAAGACAGCAGTTCAGGACTGCCCTGTCCTTGCCACTGCCTTCTCACCCTGGGTGTGCTGGCATGGTGCAGCTGTGGCAGAGCAAACTCACCAGGGCAGGATCTGAGCTGTGGCTGCTTCGAAGGCAGAGGCACGTGGGGTTTTGCCCACACGAACTCTCTGCTGCTGCTATGGCTGGGTAGAAGGTGGTGTGTGCCAGGCTACACAGTAGCTACAGAGTAAACACACAGTTTGACCTTCCAAAGGGTTTTGTTTAATGTCTTGTTTGCAGTCGTGATGAGTAGCTCCTGTGTCCTCTCCACGGGACAGATGAAATGAAGTTGTACATAGCTGCATTTGTAAGGAAACGGGGAAGATTTTCAAAGGCGTGTTTCCTTAAATACTCTGTAAGAACTATCCACCTGATTGCTGAAAGAGGAGCTTCAGGCCATGTTTCTCATTTTTTATATGTACATTTCTAATCGTGGAAACAGGGGGGTATTTTTATATATACATTAAAAAGAGGGATCTTTTCCCGATGAACAGAGGTTTATTTCTGACTGCAATTTTGGGGATGTTTTGAGTCTAAATAACAGGATACCTGCGTGGAGTGGCCTAAATATTTAGGAGCAGCATGTTTTAGTCAGTATCTGAGAACATTAGCTTTGAGTTGTACATTTCTGTCTTATAAAGTTATTATATCCTTTTAACTGCATTTTATTCTTACTAAAGTGCTGCATACACATGGCACACACAGTTTGCAAAGTCAAGTGCTGTACCCCATCCATGTCCCTGTCTGTTTTTTTTTCATCATAAACTCATTATCAGTCAGCTAAATCCTCTTCTTTTTAAGCTCTTCTTCAGGGGATCCTACTCTCTTCTTATGCATAAGTGGTCTGTATGGGCCTTATACACCTTCTTTCTCATCCTCCTCTTTCCAGCAGTTTTTTTCCTGCCAGAGTGTGGTTCAGGCTGGTCCTGCTCCTTGTGCTGCCTGACCTCCATCCTGGGTAGCAGCAATGGCAGAGAAGGCATCTCACCTTCCTCTCCTTGCGTGAGGATAATGCTTGTCAGTGGAACCCAGCATTAAACACAATATCCAGCACCTCTCACAAGTTTGCAGATGTTTGCACTGTCATCATATTTGAACTGATTTTAACTGGCCTGGCAAGAGCCACTTCCCTGATTAAAATGTACTCTCCACTGTTTAAAACAAGAGGGATATTTGAATTCTTGAAGGAGGAGGTACCAGATAATATATTTTCGTTGTAAAACAGTGCCTTCTTTTTTTTTTTCCTGGCTTTTATCTTGGAAATAATTGAACCATTTTGGTTAATGTAAGAAAAAAATAGCCTGAAGCGCACGTCCAACGTGGAAAGTTTCAGCCCAAACAATTAGTTTGGCAAAATTATAAGCAAGTGAAAATCAAATTTATGGGAAGCGTTGGATAATCCTTAGTAACAGTCTATGTCACAGCTCCCACCTACGTGTGTTAGATTCGCAAGACCGCTTTCTTTTCAACATGCATGCAACTTGCACACACTCTCATCCAGTGTATTCTGCTGAAATGCATATCACTTAATTAAATAATCCACTTAACATGCATAAGAATCACTCTATCTAAATATGACTGCAGCTAATCGCATGTGTTGTTTAACCTGTTAATTGCTTATCATCTGTCTGCCTAGATTGCGTTTTATAACAGCAAATGGAGGACCAAATGCTCAGTTGTCCTTTGCAATTGTTCCTGTTAGACATGTTTCAATAATTATAAAATTTTTGTCCATCCTCAAAAACATACAGTAAATTTATCATATAAAAGCTCAGTAATTGAAACGCTATTGTGACACGGAAAGCTGTCTAGCAATTAATGGTTCAGGAAAACAATAAGTTAGTGCAAAGCATCAGTCTTCATTCTCCTAATACATCATTTTGTTTTTTTCCATACTGTGTTGTTCGCAATGGGAGTCAGAGGAAGCCTTTGGCTGAATATTCTCTACGCCTAGCTAAGAGACTGTGTTGTGTTTTCATTGCATTTGCCTCACATAATCACTCACTGTTAATTTCAAAAAGCCTTTGATATTTCTGCATGTGTGTGTTCTAAACAATAAGCTGATCCATAATGCAGAGTGATTTATTGCCTTCTGACCTTACACACAGCTTTTCCTTGTGGAAAACAGCTTATGAATCTGGGTGTTAACTGCAGCTTGAGCAGCACAGATAGCTTTCTTCCTATGTGCAGTACCTGCATTCCTAGGCAAAGTAAGTGATCTGGTCAAGTGAGGCTTCTTTGTTTGGATGGCCTCTCTTGCCTACATTCCTTATAATAATTTTTTTCCTGTATTCAAGTATGCTTCCCAAACCAACTCTGTGTGTGTGAAGTCTTGGTATTTACTGTGACTACAGCTTGGCGATGCAGTGCATCTAGACTGACTACTCCCAGGACCAGATGGAAAATGCCAGTGTGCTATGGAAAAACAGCAGCAAGCATGAACACCTCTCCTTCAGCTTGTTTGTTGCGATGGGTTCACATTGTGCCACCAGAACAAGTCTGATGTAAGGGATGCTGGGGCAGGAAGGCTGAAACTTGCCAGGGAGACATGGAGAAGGAAGGTGGTGTGCAGAGAACATTGCCTTAAAGCTTATAATTTCCAGAGAAGCTGTCTGTAGGAATGCTGTAGGCGTGGAGGAATTATGATCTCAGGAGGTTGCACTGGCTGTACCCTGGGATATACACCCATTTGTGAGAGGAGTCTTCTCACAATGTTGTAGGAAGAACTGTACAAACTTAAAAGGCATAACTGAACTCAGAAAATAATTTTCCAGCATTAAAAAGTTGGATTTAGGAATCTGAGTCCAGGAATCTCTGCTACTTAGTTCTCTGGTAGATAGAGTAGGTATTTGTTGCTTAAGGCACACAGGAGGGAAAGGGTTAGAAGAAAAATAAGTAAGCAAAGAATTTGGAAATTCAGTGTCTTTGCACAGGATATATGATCAAAGTCCACTAGAAACCTCTTGTGAGAGAAAGGACGTGGAGTCAAAACAGTTATTTGTCGTTCAGGCGAATTCTTTTGGAAGAAGGTGGCTGACTGATTTGCCAGGTGCTAATGGACAGAGTGGCAGTGGTTTCTTTTCTGGTTCTGCTCACTGTCATGGCTTGGCCAGTTTTTCCTCCTCTGTCAGTCTCTTCAAGGTGGGCAGAGCCGAGGAGGATTTTGCTGTAGTACGATGGCACCATGCCTTGCAGTCAGTTCCAGAGTAAATTGAAATAATGGAAAAAGTAATAAGAAGGCAACAGTAGTGGGGCAGGGAGAGAAAAAAAGGGAGTGCAGTGGTACTGCCCTGTTCTGTGGGAGTGAAGGATCACACGTTAGGGGAGAAGCTGGCTCTCATATCTATGGAGATCTGCCACACACATGCTCATGTGCTGATCATGGTCAGTGACCTCATCCATATGCAGGCCTGGATATCACAGTGGTTAAGGTTTGCCAGCCAAGGCCTGACTCTCTGGAGGAAAGTCAAGACTGTCTGTTTTTGGCAGGGAATCCCCACTCTTTCCGAGTCACTTGGAATCTTGTGAAGGCCATGAATCTTAGAGTCTGTTCTTTGCAGGGCTTTAAAGGTGGATGGCAGATGAAATAAGTTCATCTACTGGTTATTTCATCCCTCAACTAAATCTGCTTTCTATTTGTACCTGCATGAGCTCACTGATCTGCATTCCTGTAATGTGCTCTTTCTCTTTGCTTTCATTTTTTCGGGCAATCTTACTGTAGAGTCCCCAAAATCCAATACCGTACTGAGTCCATTGAGATGCTGAGGAAGGGTGATACCTGTTCCGTGTGCAGGCTAATGGGAATGTCAGCAGTCCCTTGGAAAGAGTCATGACAGTCTGGATCAGCAATATAAGTCTAGGCTGAAGCCTCTGTCCCTGCAGGTAATCTCAGCTGGATGCGGGGTCATCAGAATGTTTTATGTGAGCTAGGACTTGGCCTGTAACTCAGCGTTTCCAGGCAGGGAAAGGCATGCTAACAGGACTGCTCTTTCCCAGCAGTGCTGCTCAGCCCTGTCCAGGATGTGCCAAGTCCTCATTAACATCTTTTGCCCACTCTTGACATAGTTCTGGGATGGCAGTGGTTGGTATTTCCATTTAGAGGGACTGGTTTTTAGGTTCCTTTCATAGTTCTGCTTTAGCAGTCCTTGCTAAATCATACTGTAAGTATACATGAAACTCCTGTGGTCCCCACAGCTCTGCAGTAAAGGTAGAACTGTAGATCCCAAGAGACAGAGCATTTTCCCATAAATTCTTTGCCCTGTCTGTTTTCAGATTAACTGGTGATGGATGAGGGGGAAGAGGAAGAGAAGGAACAGCATAATAAAATTCCCCTGTTGCATCACTTAAAATTCTCAAGGAATGTTCATAAAAATCAATGTTGCTTCTCTTCAAGCTGCTGGGGGGCACAAGTCTTTAGTCAATTAAATTCTCATTTTTAGATTTTTTTTTTTTAGAAAAGCTTCTTAAATGTCTTTGTGCTGTTATGTATGTCTGGTGTTACTTTTCTAGCTAAATAATCGGATAAGTTTTGCATATTTTAGGTATATACTAGATAAGAAAATAATAATGGGAAACATGAAAGTATGGTTCACATTAGGAATTAAGAGTTGATGTAATCTGAATGGGAGCCACATGAGTTTGAATTGTTTGGCTAGTTTAGTTCATGCAATTGGGAAAATAATGGAAAGGAAACATAAGTATGTGTGGCGTATTTGGTTATTGCGGATAAAGCAGAATATCATCTAAAATTGCGTATTTCTTTTTGTGATAATCCTTTCCAGTCTTAGGAGGGCAATCAAGATAAAATAAGATCTGTGAAATGCCATTTTCCCTGTAAGCTGTAAAAAACTTATTCTGGTAATTTGTTCATGAGTAGGTGAATGTGGCTGTTCTTATTGTAGTCCTAATTTTCATTTTGAATAAGGATATTAATCTGGCAGGCTGTACTTGATTTGTGTTTAAAAAAAAACCCCACCAAACTGGTGAGATATGCATAGGCCAGACAGGAATAATTTTATCTGAAGATACTAGCTTCTCTAATAACAAGTCCCTTCTTCTCAGTGTAGTTTATCCCACTACTTTTTTCACCCATTTCAACTCCACCAAGGGTTGGTATCCTGAGAAGACCTCCATTCCTTGTGTTTTGTGTCTGACCTCCCAACAGTAGTACTTGTTTACCTAGGGAGATAATTGTTTTCTGGAGAGCATCCAGCTGATAACTTACTTTTTCATTAGACCCCTTTTTCCTATTAGTTATCTCCTGTTAGTTGATCTGTGTCATTTGATAAAACTAATTAGGTAATAAAAGACTATTTCTGAGCTCCTCCCTTTAATTTTGGCATGGTGAAATGTGCTTCTTGGCACCTTGGTCTTTCCACATAAAGACAGCCTTCAGTTGACAAACAACATTAATCCAAAAGAAAACAAGCCAGTTCACGCATCCTCTCTTGATATATCCTTGTGCCAGAACAAAATAGTTCCTAACAAATTATTTGTACCAAAGATAGTGACATAACCCTGGCTCTGTTTTAGAGTTTTGCAAATGTTTGCAGAGCTTCTCAAGAGGCCAGGCTAAAAATACTCAATGAAACCATTCAGAATTCTACTAAAAGCATTTTGTTTCCTAGGACTTTCCTCCCTTCTGAAAATGCCCTCCCACAGCTGCATGGTATTTATTAGAAGGTGATGAAGGGATAAGGTAGGAAATCACATTTTATATTTTATTTTTAAATTGAGGCTAATTTTCAGGCTTTCTTTTTAGATTACATACTTTTTTTTTTTTAAAGAAAGGGATATCTCAATGGAAGGTAAGCTTATTATTAGGTTCAAATTGAAGTATACTCATCCAATATGGCTGATCAGATTGTCCTTCATGAGAGTTTTCAGTTTGGAGGTTTGAGGTGTCATGATATGCAGCGTTTCAAAGACAGCCAAGAATTGCCACTTTTTTATGGACAACGGCCTCTGCTACACCCTGATGACGTAGGAATTTCCCAAGGATGCTGGTGGAGTTTTTTTCTTGATTGCTGCACCCCAGAATAAAGTTCTTCTTCAAAGTTTACTGTGAGAAGAGTATAGAATATGCTATGCTCAGATGTGAGATCTGTAGAAATCACTGTAGTCATTTTCCATTCAGCCTAGAGAAAATCTATCAGATCCAGTGACATTAGACTAACAGAAGGATATCCACAGTAGCTCTTCTGTGTTTTACACTCAGAAATGTCATCTCTCTTAAAAGAATGACTTCTTCCTGTTCAGTGTTAAATACAAGCAGTGCTTGTTTCGGGTCTGAAGAACTGTTTCGGTATTAGTTGCATATTTACTGTGTGCTGTATTTACTTCCATCTCAGAAGATCTACCATGGGGATGTTCATGTTGTGCTTGCAGAGATTTGGAGTATTACATCTTCTGGGATGCAAGAGCCCCAAAATAGCAGTGTATGAAATTTTAAAATTAGTGGTATGATAAACTTGGATAGTACCAGAGTGTGTTTGTGAGTCTTGTGATAAATAAATGATGGAAGTGATAGTGAGAGGCAGTTACAGCAATAAGAAGCGACTGTTTTAAAAACAAAGGGGAAATCGAAGTTTGTACTTTCGTTCGTCCTAGTTAGATTCAGAAAAGGTTTTGGTTTGCCTTCTGCCTCTGAAAATTTTTTATTATCTTCTCTAGATACACTTACAGCTAATAGTGACTCATGGGCATTCGGCTAAGATGCCTGAGATGGTTATTATCCTCTGGAGCTGCTGCTTTTCCTAACAGGAGCAGTCCTGAGATATCGCAGTTTATAACCTACCATAGTGTTAACTACAACTTTTGTCTATTTTGACTATCATACCTTGTATCTCAGGCAGAGTTGATTCTGCATTTCTAGCATTGAACATAAAAGCTTTCCAAGCAAATAGCAGTTACCACTGCAAGGGAATTGAAAACTTGGACTAGCCTGCCATTGTGTCAAATCTGATAATTGCTTTTCACACATAAGCAGCTCTGGAAATCCATAGAACCAAGCCTGTTTGTTCTGTGTGCTTTCCTTTAATGTACTGCTCATTTGCACTTTGGATAGTTTCTTAGCCCTCCTGGCTGAAATTCAGTGCCACAAGAAGTCGCTGTCAAAGCCTTGCACGAATTGTTCCAGTGCTGTGCTTAGTGGTGCATCAGTGAATTGTATCCTGCATGGCGTGATTTGCAGCTTACTGTGAACAAATTCTCCAGGATTATAGTTTTGCTAAGAGGTAGAGTTGAGAGTCTCTGTATTTATAGGCTGCCCTGTGGTGCCCAGCAGCAGGACACTCATTTTCCCACAGGGTCTTTTCCCTGTCTGGGCTCTGTGCTGTCCACCCCTGTTGTAAGTGAAGATATGGAGTAGTGCCAGAGGTGCTCTTGCCAGCAGGGTTATGGGCTCATTTTGGCTTGACCCCTAAGAATGGCAACAGATAAGGAACAGAGGAGGCTACAGCCCAGTTTTGAATGGAGTTGCTGTTGGTTTCTCTGCCTCAGCTGAATGTTTAGCTGCGGTCTCTGCACAGCTGTCAAGATCCGATCCATGGGAAGGGAGGGAGACTGCTTGGCTCACTCTGCTGCAGTCCTGTCCTAGGCACTGCAAAAATTAACGAGGAAGTGCTTTTTAGCAGAAGCACTGCTCTGGGTGTCCTGGCAGGAGACAGCATAGCACTTCTACTGTTTTTTTGGCTGGACAGGGTGAGAGAACTCATCTGCCTGCTGCTCATTTGTGCTGCTGACAGATACTGCTGGTACAACTGATGGGAGAAGCAAACCTGTCCATCCTCATCCTCACACATGAAGACAATGCAGTTTAATACAAACATGTCCTTTTCACTGCTTATTAAAACAAAACTGTTAAGGTATTGTGTATTAAACCATCAGAATTCTCATTTTCACTCATATGGGGTCCACAAATGCTGTCTGTATATGGAATTAAGAGTGCATAGCTGTAGGAGAACTGTGTCTTTACTAGCTGACTACTGTGTAGCATTTTCATGAGAAATCCTTCCACAATGCAGGATTGTTTTTTCTAGTAGGGATTTCTGTTGTGACACTAGATTCTTTTCAGGTTTGACCACATTGTGCTTAGATGAGACAATTATTGTTTTGTTGGATTTTTTTTTTTTTTGAATGAACACATTGGAGAAATGCCTAAACTCATCTGAAAATTGTAAGAGGAAAAACCCACCCTATTTTACTGCCATGCTAATGTGAGCTCTACTGACAGTTCAGCAGTTGATGACGTTTTACAGTGCTTTTGTTTGGTGCTAAAAAAAAATGCTTTCTAATGTATGCCAGAATTACATGGAATATATGTAAGAGCTAAAATTGAGTATATCTCTTGCAGAGGAGAATTAAAATTGGAAGGAAAATACACTAAATTGTGGTGTGAGTGGGTTGTGACAGTGACTTTCTTCTATGCAAAATTTAAGATAAAAGATGAAAAATGCTAAAAGCTAAGTAACAGCTGGTGCTGGTAAACAGTATTTGTCTTCAAAGAGTGGCAGGGATTTTCATGAATTTCAGAAGATCCATAAGTGAAAGAGATGATTTGGCTTGACTTGTGGATGCTGCTGCCGAAGCAAAGAACTTAGGTAACTGTCCGTAGCAGAGACAAAATGAAATCTGGCTCAGGTATTCCTGATCTCTCCCCTTGTTCTCTGGTTGCTTGACTGTCAAGGCAGACTGACACAAAATTATCAGCTAGTTGTTCCCGATTATTTTTTTTTTTTTAGCAGTTAGAAACTTTGGTTCTCTGCAACAGACAACGTTTGTACTACAGATACATGAAAATGGTTTGAGCATGTCTGCTTCTGAATATATTTTATTTTTAGAAACTGCAGAATTTTCCCCTGTTCTTACCATTTCCTGTGGTTTTACTCTGGAGCATGATGGATGAAGAAAGCTGTTTGTGTGATTAAGGTATGAGAATAGAAACTGTAGGTCCTGGGTTTACAGTTGCAAGTCAGATGTGATGGTCAGTCCCTGAAGTGTAGTAGCAACAAGCAAACTTCTTCATCTATAAAAGAATATTTGTCTTATTAGAAGTGTGTAGGAGAAGTGAGGCTGCATTAATATTTTAAAATCCCTGTGGGATCCATGTAGGAAAGTATCCGTAGAAGTGATATTAGATCAGTGAGAGTGTAGAAACAGTGCATTCACGTGTAGTAAGCAGTGAGAGAATTAAGCTAAACAGGAACACGACGCACTGGAAGAAGTGTTGACACATGGAGTTAATTGAGAACAATTAGGTCTGTGTGTAGACAAGATCTACACAGCCCGTTTGAACTGCATGGCATTATGTGAGTAAAGGGTGCAGGATTAGACCTTTTGTTTACAGATTTACCTAATGCTTTAAACTATTTGGATGAATGGTGTTACACAAATGTTAGTCATAATTATTATTTAATTATGGCCACATGTTTACTTTGAACATAGTCCTATGCTTAATATGTAGGAAAGCCAGGATAATGTTGCAGCTTCAGTGTGAGAGCTGCTGTTTGCCAAGCAGCGTTTCCCTAATGGCTACTCTTTCCACGGGATGAAAATGCCTCCCTGGATGGTGAAGTTGCACCAGTTGTGGTATGTGATAGGCAAATAGCTTTCATTAGAATACCTTCAGCTAGAACATCTTGAAATATGCATCTGAGATACAATGCTAACTTATTAAAATTGATGCTATTAAATGTGCTGCTTGTATATAATTTCAGAATACCTGAGATGCCAGTATTTCGTTCTGTTTCCAGTGAGAGTGCAGAAAGCAAATTTCATAGTATGATTCATAATATAGGAGTGCTACAGAATATCTGTAATTCATGTGTTTCTACTGTAATTTGCATTTAAATGTTTAAACTGTTGTAAAATTGAAGATTCTTTAAACTTTAACCTATTTTTTTTACTCTTAAGCAGAACAAAGTTGTTCCTTCCTTAACTCTATTATGATGTTTTCCTTTGCTCAGATCTTCCATTTCAACTACTGTGGAGATCTTAAGATAATTTTATGAGTGGCTACAGATATAAGCAAGATAGAGCTTAGTGAGGGTTTTTTTGTGTTTTGGGGTTTTTTTACCTTTTAATTTTTGTTCTTTTTTTAAAGACCCATACAAGAAATACAATTCTGAGGGTTGTGTGGTATATCCTAGGTTGCAAAAGATGGGATGCTTTCTATCCTATCCTTTTCACTAAGTTAATGTGGGTGTTTTTTTAAGTGACCCAAGGTAATGGAGAATATGAACGTTTTCTTTAGAATGCTCTAAGTGCTTTGAATGGAGATACTTCAGTGCCTCCATGCGTGGCGTTTTACAATGATTGCTGGTGCTACTGAGAGGGGAAAAAGGACCTCTCTTGAGCACAGACTGTGCACATGGACTTCTGTGTGGGACCAGCTTCTTTAGTTCAACAAATATTAATTAGTCTTTCCTTTAACCCAATACTGGAATCTTCTGATTCCCGACTGAGTTACTGAATCCCATATAGTAATTGCATCTTGTATTTTTCTCATCGTTTAAGGCACTTGATCTTCCCTGTGGGCCTCTCCTGACATGCTTGCCCCTGCTCACCTCTCTGTAGAAGAAGATTTGTGAATCTCCTTGTGGTGGCAGGCTTAAGGTGACATGACACTTCCCATGTGCACCAGAAAAGCATGTATTTCGGTACTTCAGTTTTCCTGAGTACCTGTCTGCTTTGGTGAGAAATTGCTTATCCAATACATTTAAAAAGAAAATTAAAACATTGAATCATTTAGAATAAGTGTATGTTTTCTAAGGGGAAGAGGGGACACATGCTGATTCCTGCAGGGGAAAAGAAACTTTTTAAAAAAATCTAGGTGTTCAAAGTTAAACTTTCTTTCACACGAAAGACATTGTGTTCTACATGACTCTGTCTACCTGGAAGCAAAGTATTTTGGTAGAAGTAATTTATGTTTGATTTGAAAAGATTTCTGAGAAGAAGTTTGGCTTTAAAAAATTATTTCACCCCTTCAATTTATTATTTTGGTGTAAAAATGAAGGTAAAAATAATTTGTGAATGCAGTTTCCTTGAGAGGGCTTGAGTTTCTGCATTCCTTTGCCTTTCTCTGTGTTTTTCCAGCCTGGCTGTATGATTGAATGTTTGAATATTGTAGTGTCAACAGCTCCTTGTATTTTCACTTGATACAGCTGAGCAAAAATTTTGACATTCAGCTGAAATGTTTGAGGAGCCATTACCAGCATGATTCTGCTTCTTAAGTAAATCTCATCTCAGTGCTTGAAATCTAAATGGATTAATATTTTTAATGTCTTGTTTACAATGCTGCCTATGAAAGCCTGTATTTGTCTACTTGCCAGCCTTCCTTCTTGGCCAGGAACCGTTCTGGCGTGAATCTCAACACTGGGCTCCCATCCATTTTCCTTGAGTCTCTCTCTGGTTCCCTCCCTTTTCCTCAGGGGCTCTTTGGAAGATTGTCAGAAGGGCTTTAATTTCTTGAGCAAGTCAGCTTTTTTTGACTCTTAAATATTTCTGCTCCAGCCCTGAATTTCAGAGTTTGCTAGCCAACCACAGATGGCTTGCCCTGGTGGTGTTACAAAAAAATACATACATTCTCAGGTTTTGGTGAAAACAAACCTAAAAACAAACCAGTGTTAGCTTTGTAAGTGGGCAGAAAAAGATGCTTAAGAAAAAAGGATCATACTCTGTGTGTGTGTGTGTGTGTGTGTGTGTGTGAGTGACTTGACAAGGTGCCCAGCAGTCATGGTGGAGTAAAGGTGACCTAGTGGCAAACTTCTAATTTAGATTGTATCCATTATAGCATCCTACACCACTTATACATTTACCAGCAGAGCCATACTAGCTAGGATTGCCCCAAAAATTACTAAAATTAGGGAAAAAAAGCCGATATATGACCAGTATGGTGGCACTGGTTTAGCTGTGATTGCTGAGCATCTTCAGGGGTAGGGGGCTCTTAGAGAAGAGTCTGGGGACTTGGCGAGTGTGCCATAAGCTCAAGTGTAAAAGCAGCAAGCAGGTTATTAGAGAGTAGAAACCAGGGATGTATGATATCAGGCTGCATTAGAGTAAAATTAGGCAGCTGTAGGTATGGTGAACCGTCTCTTCTGAGCAGGCCAGCAAATCCTCACTAGTGGTTATTTTGATATGTGATACCCTGATGCTAATCTAAGGAGTTGAATGCGAAACCAAAGAAACCCCAGCAACAATGAGAGCCCTTAGCAGAGAGAGGAGCTCTTGGCAGTTCCTGCTGCCTTCCCAGAAACAGAGAGTGAGCACAAGCTCCCGCAGTGACAGGGTGCAAGGTTTGCAGAGAGGCATGGACAGGTCCCTGCGTGGTCCCCTGCGTCGGGTACATGTGGAAGGAAGAGGTGGTGTCCCCACATCGCAAGACTGAGACTGGTAATCAAACAACTCCCTCAAAGCAACAACAATTTCTGCTTGGTCTGTCTTGAGGTGGGGCTTTCTGCCCGGTCTGGCATTAGAGGGGAGTGCAGTGGGGTGGCAGCCCTGGAGCAGAGCCTGACCAGAGACTCACTTTGCCAGCCCGTCCCTGCCTCTGGGAAAGTGGGAGCCGCTGCAACCCGGTGGTGGAGGAGAATCCACATTGCCCCCTGCCATCAGGACAGCTCTGGCCTGCCTCCTGGCTGTGCTCTTCCTTGGGAGCTGGGTTCCGGCCTCTTGGGGAAGGTCCCCGCGCTGGAGGTGAAGATGAAGGCGCGAGTGAGAGGAGACAGCCAAAGCCTTGCGTGCCTGCCCACGAGACACAGGTGGGGGCCAGCTGCACCCCAGGAATGAGTGAGTGAGTGAATGCATGTGTGTGCGTGTAAAGTGCTGATTTCCAAGGAGATTTTAATTTCTGGTTCTTAACATGCCATTTATTTTTGAAACACAGTATTACTGAAAGTGAGATAGGTTGATGAGACACAATAATCTTGACAATCTTTCATTAGAGATATCTGAAGGAATATGAGCATTCTTAATGTTTTATAGACTAGTGTGTCTGGCTCTAAGAAATTATAAAAGAAGTATAAATAGCAGGGATAAAGAAAAGGGAAATATGGATTTAATATGTGCAGCAGCCAAGTATTTGGCTACCCTTTATCATTTATTGATCATTCTCTCTGCTGTTCAGAAATTACTTGCAGTCCAGGATTCTCAGATTTTTTTAAAAAATCTCCTTGTCTGTCTCAGACACCAGGATTACAAGATGAACGTACAAACATGAGTGTGTGAGTCAGGAAACATGTCAGTGGAGGTGGCTGTGTGAGCAAGGCTGTAGGTAAACAGAAATAAAGTTAATTGGCAGTTTTCTTGTATGCACGGGCAGCTGAAGTCCTTTTCGCTGGAAGAGATTTTCTTTTCCCATTATCCTTCAACATTCTCTTGGAGGGATTGTCTCAAGGGAAGTGAGTGAGTCAGAAAATATGCCAAGTTCATGTCATGGCTGTTTCGGCGTTTCTTTCTCTTGCTGGCCTCCAGGAGCTTTATTGGCAAGTGTTTTTAAAAGAAATATTGGCACAGGAAGGCCTTATTGTTTATGTCATGAAAGTCTCTTGGCTTCTTCTGCCTTGTTATTTTCTCCCATAAATGGGGAAATTAGGAGTGGGGGGGACTGAGAAAGAAAAAGAAGAGAGAAGCAGAAACTATTGAGGGTTGCTACCAGAACTCTTCCCCCTGCATCAGGATGTATCTTGGTGAGTGCTCTTTTCTTTTTCTCTGTTGCTGCTTTTCGGGCTCTTCTGCAGCCACTAGATGGGTTTCTAAATGTATAAGTTTCCTCTTCTTGCTTTTCAAGATGTGGCACTTAGAGAGCTTTTTGAAAGAAGCCAGCAGTTTTCTGCTGGGCTCTCCTCTGCCAGAACAGGGCAGGGAGAGGCAAACGCAGAGCCCAGCCGGGGTCAGGTCACTGCCACCTTCTCACATGCAGATCAGAGCTCTGTGATGGGCGGAGAAGGACATTTCATTAAATGCTCTTCAGTTCTGTGTAAGGTCTGCATACAAAATACAGTGTGATTTACAGGAAAAAAATAAAAGTGGGAAGTTCTGCAGAGCAGATGCAGCGGGTACAGAGAGAAACAATAGTGAGATGGTGCATGGTCAGAAATGTTGCTTGTTAAAAACCAAAGCAGAAAGCAAAAGCATTCCTTCAAATGTGTACACATTCTTTAAAAAATACCGAATCAACAAACCAACCTCCTCCCTCCGCCTAAACTTACTCATATGCACTCAGGCAATTTTGGCATAACATAAAAGCACACAAAAAAAGGATTATGTCCAGTGCAGTGATAAAAATTGCTGTAACCTATTACCCTCAAATTAGGTGAGAGTTGGAAAGTCTCTGAGGATGCTATTAAAGAATTAAATATTTAACATTTCAAAGGATGTTTCAGTATTTAATATTTTTTTATTTGGAAAGCAAAAAGTTAACTCTCCTTGTGATACATCATGGCAGAAAGTCTGTTTCTAAACCAGGTTCATTTTTACCCATGATATTTGCCTCTCTGATATTTGTGTATGCACCTCGAAGATACAGGATAAAAAATTCTTTCAGGTTAGTGTAACAGAAATACTTCTGTTGATGTACAAAAAAAAGCATAAGCCTATTTCTTCTGGATTTGTTACCACAGAAAAAATAAATTAAAGCAAATGCCCATTTTTTGTGGGTTAAACAGAGAAAATGACATCTAAACCACTTTTCTTTGTACCCAGTTAAACTAAGGATTGTCTGTGAAATTAAATACCTATTTCAAGGCTGTGATGCAGGTTTTGTGATGTCTCTTCAAACACTAAGTATTTGTTGGTACATAATACATCTTTTTATTGTGGCATCTTACTTGCATTTTGGTGATGCTTTTATGGAATGCTGTTTTTCAAAGGAAAGAGAGATGATTAATCTTGGCTCTTTAAACCTACATTGTTTCACTTTTCAACTCTTTCATGTTCTTTTGTTTTCTAACCTGCCTATTTGTGGTGTCTGCAAAATTCTGTAGTGCATAACAGTTTAATTTGTGGAAGCTTTTCCCTTCCCCCTCTACTTCCAATTTTGTTCTTTGATTCGCTCAGACCTTGCTTTTACTTTCTTTAAAAAGGTATGTAAAAATTGAAAAAGGTTAGTTCAAAGTTCTTGTGGAACATGCATTTCTAGACCTGAATATTCTTAGAGCTTGTTATTTTTTCAGATTTGGGATCATGTTCAGCCTGTTACAGGAAAAGTAACTGCCTGCCAACATTAGAATCCAGGGAACAGGAACCTGGATTTGGCTTGGAAAACATCTTTAGGAAAGGTGGCTGTGGCTTTTATATTCCTGCCTTCAAGTGTTTTTACTAAGATTGAGCCATAAGAATTATATTGTAAAATGATAGTTATAAAAGCAGGAAAAATAGCCCTTCTAGCAGCACTAGCATATTTGTTTATAATTTATTTGTATGAATGTGAATCTGTAACAATATAATCACGTAAAAGGATATAGTAATTCCATATAGGATGTTGCAAGCGAGCCATTTTCGCTATGTTGCAGTTGTTATCTAGAGTGAAACATAAGCTTTTTCTGATTTTCTCCGTGTGTACATATACCCTTATCTATGAATATATTTGAATAGTTATATCAAAAGATAAGCACTGTAATACTTACGGGAATATCACCATGGATTTTTTTTTCTGTGTTAGGAATCCTACATTTGTCAGTTCAAGCAAGCAAAAACCTTTGTGCTGTGTTCCTTCTGTCTCACGTCATAACAGGAGAAAAAACAAACCATAAAACTGGGTGTGAGTTACTGTACTTTGGTCTGTGTCTGCTATCCACTTTACCAGACAGACAAAATTCTTTAGATATGGCAGTAAAAGCTCAATATTAAATCATCAGCCCATACCTACTGCTCCAGTGTCAGGTACACTGTGACAATACTGCTTTATCACTATGCTGGCACTGAGTGAAATCACCTGTTTCCTTTGGGACTTCCATTGGAGATGTCTTTCTCTTCCATTCTCTGAAGCTTTGAGCTCTCTTCTGAGCTAGGAAGCCCTCAATTTGGGCTACTCCACTGGTATTAGACTTGTTGGTTTCCTTAGCAATGAATTCTAGGAAACCTACCTTCTCCTTTCCAAGAGCTTTTTCCTCTCTACCACAGCTCCATTCATTTTTATTGCATTGGATAAATAAAAGAAAATAAAAATTGGATATGGTTAATAACAGTCCTGTAAAAAACATTTCCGTAATGCAGAACTTTTCATTTTCTGACAGCAGGACCGTCACATGTGCAAAGAGAGCTGATTGGGATGAGTGTTCTCAAACCACAGCTGTAGTTTAGTGCTTCAGCATGAAATGAATGGTAATAGGGAGTCACTTGTAATTTAGGATTTTGCTGTTCATTGTGCAGGCTAAACAGCCTGGCTTAATGGGAAGAGGCCAGAATTCACAAGTCTACCCAGTACTTCAGGGGAGGCAATGATTTGGGTAAAAATTATGATCCAGTTATAATCTACTTGTATTTCCGGAAGTTATTAGTAGGGTTCTTTCCTGAAGACTTACAAACAATTAAAAGTGGTGTGCAATGAAAGGGAAACTCTTGTAGTGAATTAATAGCAGGTTAAAAGTTAGGAAGCAACAGGGAGTAAATCATTGAGTTTTATAATGGGGGAATCCTGTAAGGCATCAATCCAACAAAAAGAAAAGGGGTTAATATTGAAGTAATAAAGCCTGATGGTGGTGCTTGAGTCACCTGGGAAGAGTTGTGCAAGGATTGGACAGTTTTGAGTGTGACTGAATAATTAGACAGCAGAGGAAATTCAGTGACAGTGAATGCTAAGATTTTTAAAAGGAGAAGGATTGCAATCATAGTGGATTTACGGCCACTTAGGAAAAAAGTGCTGGTGTCTAACATTTTTTATAAAGGTAACAGCTGAATGTCCATCATATGTCAAAAGCAAACACTGGGGATTTTTAGGAAGGGGACAGAGAAAAATGCCATATTCTCCATGTTTCAGTCTCCATAGGACTGCATCCAAGTAACGTGGTCTTTGTTCTGACCGGTCAGATTTTCATGTCTGTAGTGCTAAAACATGTATAGCAGTGCAGTATTTTCCATCCTCAGATGCGTCTTTTTCTGACATGATCTAAAAACCCTATAATATGAGGAACAAATGAAGATAGACTAATGCCTACCAATGTTGTAACACTTTGATGGAAGCATCTAGCAGCTTCTTACTGGTCATTAAGAAAGAAAAACATCGGTGTATCTGAAAAATAAAAGGAGTTAAGCCTGTATGAAATTTCAAGCTGGGAAAAATTGCAAATGTTAAGAGCTTTATGCTGAACAGAAGGCCTTCTTAATAAATAAAGATAGTTCATCTGGGGACTTTGCTGTAATACATTTTAATGTTTTATTCCGGAATGGGTTAGTCCCAAAGGACTTTTTGAATGTGTGGATTCAGATGTATGTACATATAACTGCTGTACCTATCAAATCCTGTATTTATTCCAGAGCAATTTTATCCGGCAATACTTATGCCTGTTAGGTACTAAGCACCAGTATCATGGCCATAAATGTGCAAAATTAACCAGTTTGCCAGGTACTTTCCAGGTACATATATACATATTTTGTATATATTTCAATTGTTCTCTCGGTTACAAACTTGCACATGAAGTATGGGACACATACTACACATAATGATTTGTACTTTTCCCTTCCCATCCATCTGAAGATCTCAGATATTTAACAGAAGGAAAATATTTTAATCATGCATTCATGAAAGTCATTAGTCTTTGGATAATTTTGCTTACTGTTTTATATGATGTTAAAATTTCCCAATTTCTGACAAAAAAATTTGCAAAATTCTTTGTCACCTTCAAAGGCTCAAGATCATACTGACCAGACTGC
This sequence comes from Oreocharis arfaki, assembly GCA_013398015.1. Lineage (NCBI taxonomy): Eukaryota > Metazoa > Chordata > Aves > Passeriformes > Paramythiidae > Oreocharis > Oreocharis arfaki. The sequence continues at coordinate 69,666 of VZRR01003434.1, read as the reverse complement.
TCTTCAGAATTATATAGGTGCTTTCAAACAGCTTAAAAGATTATCATTGCTTCCATGATATTGAAAAAAAAGAAAAATCCCCTAATATTGTTCTAAGGTTCATCTAATATGTATATAGCAGTAATAAGTAATTTTACAATTTATACAAATTTTAGTAGAAAAAGACTGAAATTAAAGAAAAGCAGAATAAACAGATGGATAATCAAATATGGTTTTTCGTGGAAAAAGTAATGCAGAAATTTCTACTGTATAAATAGATTGTGCATAATGACAGAAAATGTTATTTCTACTTTGCTCAATTTCTCATTTTTCTCCCTGACATTTTGAATCCCGCATTAGTCTGTAGAACAGATTCAAAATATCAGAGGTAAAACAAAAAGCCAAACTTTGTCTTCAGGATGTAAGTTGATTGGGCATTACTCAGAGCAGATCCATTTTTAGCATATTGCAATTTGCATACTGACCTTTTCTGCACTGTGGATGAAAATTGGTGCTGTGATGTGTTGATTAGTCCTGTAAAATAATGTTTAAGATTTCATTTAAATATATTGTTTGGTGAACAATTATGACATCTACTCTATTACAATAATAAAAACATCCATTACAATAATAAAAATAAATCTAGATTGCTTCCAGATAGCCGAAAAAGATGTTCTTAAAAAGCTAAGTTTTATTTTCAGAAATGCTCACTGACATTCTCTGTCTGTCTTTGGTAGCTCTCAGTAAGGCGCAGAACTGTTGAAAGTTTAACAATCTTATGCAGGATGGATGCAGACATCAGGTCTGAAATGGGGGGGAATGCATTTATTTGCATGTGTGCATATGCTGACAATAATAGTTTGGGAAAATGTCACCTCAAAACTTGAGACAGAGCAGCTACTCCAGGTGAGCTATGTAAATGGATGCTTTTATTGCTCTTCCAGTGTGATTGCTGCATAGTTTAATATAAACTGAGAGTAGGCTTACTTCAGGGAAAATAATCTGGAGTAGTTAATGTGTAGATTGCCTTAAATAATGACTGCAAAATATGTGCATAATTACTTTGACCTACTGAAGTCCCAGGTGGAGCACCTGCTCCAGTTTAGTACTGTAGGAGAGAGAGTGAGCAAGAGGAGACAGTCTAGACAGGAGTATCAAGAAATACCAAGGGCATGTGAATTCTAAGTAAGGGTTTAGCAATGCTGTTTAGTTTTGCCAAAAAAAAAGATTGAGAAGACCATGAAAATAGTTCTCATGAAATGGATGTAAGTTAGCTGTGAAGAAGAGACAGCATTGCTTGAGGATGTAGCAGGACACTGACAGTTGTGTCTACAGTAAGACAACCCTGTCCTGGGAAAAACACTCAACAGAGAGGAAGAGAAGAGCAATATAAGATGTTGCCTAGGGTAGGGGTGGTGTTTGAAGCTTGCATAAATGGGACTGGGTTTGCAGGAAAGATACACCAACTGGCAGATCTCCCTTAGTCACAACTGGTGAGGTGCTCACCTTGTCTCACGTGAGACATGCTATAGTAGTCCCAATAGGTAGCCTCTACTATACCAGAATTTATAAACCCCTGTAAGATGAAACCCCTTTCGATTGTTGCTGTCCTTCACTACTTCACCCTGCACTTATGCAAATCCTGCTCACAAATTACAGCAGTGTGTCTCTATGGACAGATGAAGTGAATCCACTGCTGGACTGGAGCTGATCCTGCACTGAAAGAGCAAACTTTAAACTTGTTTAAATGCTAAAAGCCTGTTGAATGCTGTGGTTAAGTTCTTAATGCAAGGCTTTAGGATGTTTCACTACTGTACAGAAGTTGGGAAAATAGATGCAGATTGTGCTGTTTCAGAGAGGTCATTCAGTGTTTAACTTTTAGCTATGTGTCTTGGAAAAAGGAAGCAAGCTTTCCATCCTTCACACTCTAGTGTTCATCCTGAATGATGTTTAATGTATAGCCTACTGTGGCACCTCCTTTAATTAGCACTTGCTGCTTTTCTTCTTCTGAAGACAATTGTGATAGTGGCAGACTTCATGTCTTTATTAGCAGCGAGATGGGAAAGGCTCCTGTAACTTCTGTAACTGGTGGGCTGAGACAAGTCTGGGTGCCCGCAGTTCCTAATGAGCAGCGCATGACATGGTGCAGAGTATTGGCAGGATTAACGAGCCCAGATTTCCTTACCAGCACACTGCCTTGTAATAGCAGCGCAGAGAAGGAGTGAGAGCATTAGCACACAGACTGCAGTGTACCGTTGTACTGATAGGAAAATCCTTTGCAGCCAGCCACAGGAATAGGTATGAAAAAAACACCTTCAGGTTTCTACTTGCAAATCAGGATTAATGCAAATGGTTGGGGACCGATCATGGGTATCAGACTGAAGCCCTAAAGGGGGAATCTGCCATTGGCTTTGTTTTGGGAAAATACTCCCATCTAGGAAAACAGATCAGAATACACTCCCCTCTAAAACTGTCCCCAGTTCTCTTGGCAACATCAAAGGGTATTTTCTCTTTGTTGAAGTCCCTGTCAGTAATTTTGTGACATCTTTAACAGCCTACCTCATTTTAAAAAGAAAATATTATCACATAAGCCCTCTGAACTAAATAATACTAATTCTGGTGTTTTCTAATCAATAGATCCCTGCTAAGTTTTTCTCTGTACTGGTGAGATTGTTTTCTAAATGTTTTCGTTTGGAAAGCTAATGACACTTGCAATAGTTTCTGCCTAAGAATTTGCAAATACCTGATTTTCATCTGAAGTTTGTGGTTTGGTGATACAGACAGCTCTAAGGAATTGTAATCTTTTGGGTAATCTTGAAAGTGTGAGGACATAGAGAGACTCATTTGAATTGAATCACATATTCTAACCATTCAGCTCGTAATTTGGCATCTAAAGTGCTTAAAAACACCCACTGATTTCTTATATTTCCTGACTCTTAAGGAAGACCAGAAAGATGGAATGTTAGGAGTCTGTATGGAGTGGGATGAAAGAAGACTAACAAACTGAGTATGTGCTTTAACCTACCTTCCTTCAAGGAGATGAGCACCTGCACACTGAAGAGACCAGTGACTTTATTTGAGATCAAAAAGCTGAGTGCAGTACAGGACTCCTGTGTAGGTAAATACATGAAGGTTTTGCTTTGTGACACCTATTTCTCAGAGTTTGAAGGTTGTTTCTTAATTCTTGGTGTTCCTTTTTGCACTTATACATGAACTCCCTTCAGCTGCCCATAATGAAAGATGCCTTGGAGAGGAATGGAAGCAAAGTCTTACCCCTGGGCTGGTGAGTTGGGGCTGACAGTGCTCAGTTCTGGAGCCAGGCAAATCGTATCCCTCCCTGTCTCCTGCAACCAAGAGGAAATACCCTATGCACAACAGACCAGGTTGGCAGCACTGAGGCTTTCCCATTCCCGTCTCTCATCTTGTCTGATTTGATCTCTGACTGTGAGCTTCCTTGATAGGTAGGTAGAATTAGCCACAGTGGAGGTCTCTTGGCATCCCTGCTGAAGCTGTTTCTCTTTTTATATAAAATATTTAAATATTCCCTGAAAACACAGAAAGAAAAATATCAGTCTTTTCTGAGAGAAATCCGTGCAGCGTGGAACTGAAATCAGTCTGGAGTATTTTACATGGATTTAGAAAACAAAACAAGACAACACAAAATATCCACCAGCTGTGAAAAAGTACTGAGAGAAATAAGCATTGCCCAGCATCAAGTGAGGGTTCATTTGGTGAGAATATAAAAACGAAGATTTTTTCAGGAGGTTATTTACATGGTAGTACAAATTTTGTAAGACAGAAGAATGTTTCAGAAATCAACTGTCCAGTTCCAGAGCAGCTGAGACTTCTAAACAATGGGTACTACACCATAGACTGGTGAAATTTCATCTGAAAGCCTTGATCTCAGGCAGTGCATTTGGGTTGTGAGACAGTGCACCAGTGAGGGCTGTGGAATTGCAAATGAGCACCGCGCTCCTCTTCTCCTGGGTGGTGTAGGCAGCTTTCTGCTCCAGGCTGCTGCCTACCTTGCCTGCTGCCTTGAGCTATCTCTGCTTTTCTGTGAAAGAATATAAGCAGTGGGTAGAGAAAAATTCTCTTGAGTGAAATGGGAACAGGATCAGGATCAGACTGCTTGTTGTTTTTTTGGTTTTGCAAAGTCGAAGTATTTCAGGTGAATGTCATCTCTATTCAACCACCTGAAACAAGGAACTGATGATCATTGTGAAGAGGGTTTCACTTGACATTCTTGTATACAGCTGCCAAATGTTATAGCTGGGCCTCAGATAAAATCTGAGTGTTATATCAAAGACCAGGAGAACTGTGATTACCGCTGCCTAAGAATTATGGAAAGTCATCCGCCCATATATATTCATCATGATTTTTTAAAAATAAAATTAGTGCAAGTTCTTTCCATCTGATTTAATTATTTTAAAAATTATTGGGAATTTCAATAGTTTATAATTAAGAAAGAAAAAAGTTTTACCTGCATGCCAGAAGTTTTCCCCACTGAGCAGTAACAACAACGAAAAAGGCAGACAGGTTATTTTGTTACTTACCTTGTAAATGTGATTTTTGACACTGCAGGTAGGTTGATCTAATTCCAAACTCTTGGCTATTTCAGTGATGAACAAATCCTGACAAACAGAACTTTTTGTTATCAGCTTAAAATCTTCCTATTAACAAACACACTGTGTATAAATACCTTCCTGAGAGTACATTAATAAAGAAGGTATGGTACTGTTAAATATTCTAGTATCTAAACCAAGCAAGAAATATTCTGTCAAATACTAACATCCCACATCTCAGATTCCTCCTAGGGGTGCCTGGATTCTCCAGTATTATGCTGCTTTGTGCAATTGTTTGCATTTTGTAGCATTGAACAGTGCTTTTGCTCAATTGTAAATCTGCTGTGAATGCAGGTGGACGTTTTTCAGTGGTTATTCAGTAGACCTTCAGTCACTGTCTCTGAAAAATGGAACAGATTTTAATAAAAAAACCTTGTAACTAATAAGAGTTAATATATTTACTCACGTTTCTGGGTTTATATCTACTATAGGTGTGTTGTGTGGAGCCAACCAGATTTCTTTCTGCAGGATGTTCTCTGAATTTTATTAAGTCTTCTCCTTAATGAACAAGCCCCCTTTTCTTCTTTTTATCTAGTTCTCTTTGAGAGTTGTAGAACTCCCTTTTTGTTTTGAGGATAATGACTCTCATATATGATTTCTTTTTGCTCTGTGGCATCTCACTTCAGAATTTGAACCAAACTTCAGAAGCACAGCTGGCACCCAAAGACAGCACATCTGTCTGCTGGAAAACTAAGGCTTAGTTATCTCAACATCAGTAGTTTACCCTCTGAGCGGGGATTTGATATCTGTGAGGATAATACACTGTATACTCCTTTAAGGATAATTTGTGCAGTAGCTAAAGGCAGTAATACTTACAGGAAAATGTTGTCTGTATGAAACAGACTGAAAAAAGATCTAAGGGTTATTTTAGAAAAGAACCAGTGGAAAAAACAATTTGGAAGGAAGAGGCTTTTGCCTAGTTTTCTAGCTAAGTCCCTATTGTCCCCAAAATAATGCTTTCAATGTAAGAATGCAATAATTTCATGTATCATTTTTGTGAAGAAATGGGCAATTCAGTTTCATTACCTTCTCTTCCACTTTTTGAATTTGAAGACATTAACTCCTTCTTTGGGACTAGGCAAGCAGTGAAATGACTTCAGATGATTTTTCCAGCATACATATGTTGTGCAGAGACATCTAAAAATAATCATCCCCTCCTAGCTAGGGAAATTATCCTGGCAAAGCCCCTAATACATACGAAGCTATGCCAATGGAAAAGTGCCGCTGACTTTATCAATTTAGCTGATGCCATTTCGGGGAGATGACGCAGTGTTGGTGGGAGAGGGTTTCCTTCTGCTGGTGTGCATGTGAGGAGAAGGTCAGGAAGAGGCTGATGCTGTCAGGCTTGGTACATGCACCAGCACGACAACACCAAATGCTCAATCCAATCCGCCTTGGATGTTCCCCTGCGCCCATCCCACTCAGCCCTCCCGAGTGCGCCAGCAGGTCAGCACACGTGAGGTGCTCAGAACAACGGGCTTGGTTGGTTGTTCCAACTTAGGACAACAGGCTGCAGTACTCAGGTGCATCCCCACCTTGTCTTTACCCCCAAGCAGCCCTGGGGGGTATGTCAATTGCATCTGCTGTTACTACTGCTGCTATTTCTTTACCCTCCTTTTTGCCGTCCTTGTGCCCCTTTTCTCCATTCCAGTCTCATCCCTAATAAACAACCCACCCTTAATTGCCTTTTAGCCACCTTGATCTCATTTTTCCCACATCCATCTCAACCTTGTAAACCTGGCCTCAGGTGACAGGATGGGTGCTGCTGGCCCTGTGTGGCTGTACTCCCCAGCATGTCCTCTGCCCTCTCCTTTCCCTGCCTGTGGCACTTGGCCATCTCCTGCCAAGCTCCCCTTCACCCATCAGTGAAATCATTGAAACTTGTATAAAGGGTGCAGGAGTGACAGTCCCAGTAGACTTTATTGAGCTTGCTCAATGAAAATGAGTGCAAATGAAGAAGTACAGAATTTGGCATGAGAAGCTCTGCTTTGTGTCCTAATCCCTTGCTAGAGGAACATGGTACAAAATAGCTGACATCAGTAGAAGGACTCTCTTGGCTTCATGGGCCTTCCAGCCTACCCTTATCTTTTCTCTTACTATCTTAGTGCTGGCAGGATGACTAATACAGACAAATATCCTAAAGCTGACAATGACATCTTAAATCTGTCATGAAGGATCAAACAGAATACTTATTTCTGCAGCTGAGCAGATTTCTCATGAATTATAGCCCATTATTCTACAAAAAAAGTATAAGGATGAATAAAATCAAAATGAAGAAATACTTGTAAAATGTAGCAAAAGGATCTATGATTAAAAAAAAGATAACTGGAAGAGAGACACATATTTTGGCTCTAACTGTTGACCACAATACCTGAGAAATGAAGCCTTGTGTGGTTATGAAATTCCAGCAAATTGATTAATTGTAGTGATACCAGTTTGTTCAGGAGAGATGTCTGGGTTACTAAGGTATTTCTAATGATCCAGTACTGTCAAATTCCAGCACTCAGGAACTGTGAATCAGGTCATTACTGCCAACTCTGCTATTTCAATCTGAATTTTTAAGACTTTTTTTTTCATTTTATTGTCTGTATGTCATCAAGGACAGCATTTTATAGTCCTCTATCCCCTGTAGCTTCTGTGCCAGTTCAGAAAATGCTGATAGTATCCCATTCTCCCTTTTGGGAGACCTACAAAGATGGGGGTTTTTTTGTTGTTTTGTTTTTTTTTTTTTTAAGCCTGGTTTAAAAACATATCTCATCCTGTTTCTTAAGTCTTTTTTTTTTCTATAATTTGGATAGGATACCTCAAAGAAAATTCTATTTTTAAGTCATTATAAATAACTTCTTATGTAAGATTCTTCAACAACTTCACAGATACTAAAAAATAAGCTCTCTCCAGAAGCTAGTACATTTTGTGCTTCCTATATAATCTGCTTTGTCATTTAGACCAAAGTCTCCTAGTGGATGGCAGAGCATGAAAATAAATCTGGGAATCCTGTTCTGATAAAGTTTTCCTGCAGTTGGTTGCAGATACTTTCCATGAACAATACAAGGTGTTCTCTCATTCCGTCAATATCTTTGGGGTTTTTTCTGATTAATCTATCTGTTTTTCATAGTCGAACTACTGTTTTCGTGTATTTTTCATAGTGGAGATACTCCATTTTGAATTGCACAAAATAACAGAAACCTCCTTGCTGTATTTTTTTTTCCACAGAAATTTCACTGTGAGCTTTTGCAACCTCCACATATTGTATCTTGGCACAAAACACTACCTCTGCTTATGGTTTGCATCATTAACTATCAGATTGGCTGCTCACCGTGTTTATAGGATACAACAAGAAATAGCCTGTTAAATCTGGCTGGTTGGTAAAACTGGTGCTGGTTGAATCACTGCGCTCCTGTGTTCCCACATCGTACAGAGAACAAAATCCCATAAAACTAATAAGCTGTAAAATAGAATTAAAGTCAATGGCAAAGACTATACCCAAGTGCTGTAAATAAATTGAGAATAACTTTTCTGAAGTCTAAAAAAGTGATTCCCTAAACACTGAGAGTGTAAGAAATGCGTTCTTAAAACTGTTTTGAAGTAAAAAATGCATGCCAAGCATATATGATATTAATAATAGCAGTTCTGATGGCTTATCTGTAGATCTTACTGGCATACTCTTGGAACTGAAGCGAGTATTATCATCTCCACCTTATGGATGAGGAAGCTGGGTTACCGTAAGAATAAATTTTCAACATAGAACATGAAGCAGTGTTGACTCCAACTCCCATTGCAACTCCCCGACTTTAATTATTTTTCTGTGAGCTTCGTTTGTTTCTCTTCATTATACAGAACTTGTTCTTTCAGCACAAGGTAATTTGGATAACACTGCATGTAGATTAGATCCGTATATTAATACTTATGAAACTTATTAATTCTAGAATTACTCTGATAGATCAGCTCCTTCCCGTCACTGGATGGGAAAATGCCCACATCCTTAATTTAGATTGGTGTGTTGCTTTTCACACTTAATATTTTTCTGCTTGAGACACTATGAAAAGCAATAGGAAAAGAATGTCTCTGATGCTTATTTTAGCGTGTTTCCAGATAAGCCTGGTGGGAAGGATGTGGAATATCTCTTCTAAGATTGTGTGTTTTCATTGTCCTTTTCAATATCCATGTGATGCTGCTGAGATAAATCTTGGGAAGCCTCAGTATCAGCCATACAAGGATGATTTCCCATTCTGATTCTTCTGGTTGATGTGAGTGGCATAAAAACTGTCTCTGAGTATCTGGCTAAAATCAAACTGCATATTAGTTAAATAGAAATGGTGCTAAATTTAGGACTGAAATCTACTGAAAAAGTAGTGGTTTCCATCTTGTCTTCTGTTTGGGACTTGTTTTGCTTGTGGCTTCTCCCTTGACTCTGGCTTCCTTATTGTCTTTATTTTCAGGGCAAACTTTCCTAAGAAAAGCAGAGAAAATTCATCTGGTAACTTGACTTGCATAATCCTCACATTTTTGTCTTCCATCCCTTACCAGTGCAGTGTGTTTATGTAGGGCTTTAACCAGAAAACTCTTCAGCACCTTGAAACTGTTCAGTGTGCTCTGGGAGCACTCCCTGCTTTATCACTGTCTTGCCCCTGGGGCTCCATACCAGATGGGATTCAGCATCTTCCTGATAGCCTTTGAAGCCATCTCTGCTGGGTGTCTTAAAACCAAGAGTTCCTTGAACGGTGATTGCCCCTGCTTGCAGCTATGTTCTTCAGGGGTCTGTTTGTTTGTCAGGCAGCAGATGCACAGGAGCAGCACGCAGAGATGGAGTCATCTGGGTCATGGCTTTGGCATTTGGTAGTGGAACACTTACATCTGAGATCCTCAGGAATGAAATGCTACATCCAGTTTTCCTGTTGCACAGTCACACAAACAAGATGTGAAACTAGAGCAGAAAGAGAGATTAATTGGAAAGGAGGAGAGAGGAGAGAATTATGTATTAATTAAAAAGAAAAGCCTGGCCTGTCCCACTAACTCAGGAGAGCAGAGAGACTTGGATTGATACCTTGATGTTACCTCAGGCACATAGCCATCGTGAAACACTGTTATAGTGAGAGTTTAATGAACTTAATAAAAGGGGTGGATAAGATTTCTCCACATGATTTTTGGTGTGCTTTCTGGGGAAAGTGTGTCTGCTCATACGAGGGTTTTGCTTCAGACACTGGCAGGATGCTGCTTCCTTACTGACCTCCCTCTGCCCTTTCGAGACCCCTAATTTTACTGCTTTGATAAATATGTGCTGTAAGTCCTAAATAGGGGTTGAATGCACACAATAGTGAAACTGGAAAGATCTCAGCCAACTACTGACAAACCAGGGAAAGCAAAAGAGCTTCAGATGTGCAACTCACGATTCAAAAGAAGCAGGTGGTGTTGAATAGGGCCTTACAGTTGAATTTCCCCCCCTGCTGTCCTTCCAGAGGCTGGGACTCCTTGTGTGTTGTCTCCAGCATGGACCTATGCCTCTGTGTACCTACAAGCAGGCCACTCCTAAAGCTGTCGTTTCTTTCAGTGGTTTGGCTTTCTCTATCTGTCTAAGCTTCTAGAACACCTGCCCAAAGCCTCACCATCTCAGGACAGGTCAATATGGGTCATGTTATGATGGGTCATATAATATTAAAGCATATTCAGAATCAGCTGTTAGAAATATCTTTCTGAGTCGTAATGCAGTTCCATTGCTTCATCTTTGCATCTTTACGTCTTTACTTTTTATAAGCAAATGTAAGCTTTCTGATTGTACCTTCACTCTCTGTACAGCAGATACATCTCTTTGTGGAGCTTTTCATGGCTTCTCTCTGACAGGCTGTGCTGTCCCTGAAGGCCATCCAAAAGCTTCTTGTTAAAAATTTAAAAGTCTCCCATTCTTGTTTACATCATTCTGCAGTCCCTCATGTTCCTCCTTTGCACCTGTGAGCTGTCTCAGTGAAAGTGCTATCACAGCAGATGCAAAGATGGGGTGTTCTGCTGAGGAGTGGCACAAAGACTGGGGGGTGGCAAGGTGAGCTTCCCAGGCATGCTGCCTGTGGAGGTGTGGAGCTACTGAGATCCGCAGGGAAGGGATCAGGGTGCATGCAGTAGTAGAAATCTGGAAGCAACAAAATGCTGCACCAGAATCTTCCAGCCATGTCTTGGTAGCCTGTAGGTGAAGGTAAAAACATTGATGACATACCAAGCTGAAGAGGTCAATTGCAGCTTCCTCACTGCTCAGAAAGATTGTATTTTGGAGGGGTTATTGTAGGTCTTAACTGGGGTGTGCTCCATAAACTACTTTATTTATTCTGTTTCTTTTTTCATTTTACTCTTAATTTCATGCACTTACTTTTTTCTGGTAGCAACAGGGAAGAAAGTATTTGACATCTAGGCTAATCTTTGACTTTAGTGTAGCTAACAAAGTTTGTGTGGGAAGTTCAGCATGCCAAATCTGTCAGCTTTCATGTGTGTGGTCTTTATTATTTATTTGACCCACTGTTACATTTAGGTAACTTAGCAATGATGTGGACTTGGATTCTTGCTGGAAATTTATTCTCGTGTCTCAGTAGTACTAGATTCATGACTTTACTTAGTGCTAAAGGGAAGACTGACCTTACCAAGTCATATTGTCATTCTCCAGAACATACTAGCACTTTTTAGTGCCTTTCTTCAGGGTATAAGGATCTAAACACAAAAAAAAAATTATAATGAATTGTGTTGTCTTTAGGGTTGTTTTTCTGCAGCTCAAGACTCAATATCATCAAAGGTGTTTCAGGAAACTTCAGAAATAATTTAACAATCAAAAAGTAATTTCAATGCATGGAGTCATAAATACCCTCGTTCATTACAAAAGACATCAACCCGTCCTGCGTTCCTCCGGCTTGCCATTTTATGAGACAGGGTGAATCTCATCTCCCTCCCCTTGCCTCCGAGCAGCTGTGGTCTCCTGCCACTTGGTGCCAGCTGCAGTGCTCACCAGCCACCTCACAGGGATAATTCAACTCACTAACCCAGCACAAAAATAACCCAGCAAAAAAGTGGGTATTTTCTGCAGGGTCAGCGAAGCGAGTCAGGTCATGCAAGGGGTAGAAGGGGGCCGTGCTACAGAGAACAAAATCTTTTATGTCTGTCCTCATTAAACATTATGTCTATCCTTAAAGCTATCACCAGTTTGTATAATGTTTTGCACATAGATTTTCAAGTGGGTAGACTGTTAAGCCTCATGCTTAAAACTCCCTGTGTCCCATGTGTTAGGTCTTCCTTATTCTCTTTATTTTGAAATTCTGCTGTTTATATATAGTTATGTTGCATTTCAAAGAGTTCTGCTATACAGCAAAGTAAGTATTGTGATGACGGGCATTTTCTAGAACGGTTAGCATAATTGTTCCTTTATTAAAAATTATTTCAAGCAACAAATCAATGCCTGATGTGATCTACATACTAGGAATAAAAGATGCCCGCCTGTATTTGCAGTAAACTTTCATCCATTAGAAATATGCCACTAGACATTAAAATCAAATCACCTAAGGAAAGCAGCTTAACTCCTCTTTATCTTCAGCAACTTCAGCAGTTTTGCAGAGCCACCTGTAACTCAGAGTGGTTCAACAGCTCCCCACTCATGACCCCGTACAGCCATACCAGGAACTAAATAAACCCTACTTACTAGCAATTAAAGTGATTTAATTTAAAACACACTGACAGATGCATAATGGGTTAATTAGAAAATAAGTAATTAGCAAATAGGATGGAAAAGGTTAAAAGGTTGTGGACTTTTGTTGTTTGCTTGGGAGAGATAGCGAAATCATCAGCGATTAAACTTTTTCTTTTGATTTCTGGGCTTAATTCTATTATTGTTAGCTGTAAATGAGGCAGCAAACAAGAGGAGAGGGCTAAAAAAAATAAGAAATCACTGTTTTATCAGACATACTGAAAGGCCATTGTTAACACTTAGGCTATGTGATTTAATTCCAGTCTGCACACAAAAGCAGGCACACATCTATAAAGTTTGTACTTAATATCACGATATATACAGCTTCTGAGAAGAAGCAGTTGTCCTCTCCTCTCTGCATTGGGCCCCCAGTGAGGTCAGGAAAAAGGGTATAAGAAGTGATAGAGGTTAGAACACACGTCTTAGGAAAGTCTGCCTGCCGTAAAGATTAAATCAGTGAATTGCTTGGTTGGGAATAAGCCATAATGTGTTTGCTCTCAAAAAAAAAAAAATGTTAAAAAGGAATAGGGCTTTGGATACGGTAACTTCTGAGCTGTGAAAATCCTCAGCTGAAATCCCGTTGACTTCATGCAGTGCTGGTTATACAGACAAAGCCATTACAGAGAGTACAAGCGATTTTCTGTTAAAAAAAGCTGAATAAGAGCTTCTACTTCATTTTCACAAGTATTACTCCTTCTCTCCATGGCTTTTGTCTGCCCAAAACCAGAAGCAAATGAGCATTTAGATAGTTTTAATACAGTCATATTTTATGACCACTAGCTTATTGGCAGGTAACTTGAAACTCTTTATCTATTTATAATAATAATTATAAATGTATTTATGTATCTATGAAACATGTGGTTTGTATTTTGAAATTTTAGAGGGAAGGTTTACAGAAAGCTTTCTCCAATTTGAGCCTAATTTTTAACTGAAGTCATTGAATTTTTTCTTTTGAAAAATAAGCTTTTGGGTGAACCTCAGAAATAACAATATGGAGTTTTCAATTTCAAAATATCAATTAAAACCAGGCATGAATTTTTCTTTTTAAATATAGCTGCCTTCTAACCTAATTACATGTCCACCAGTAACCATTAGCATAATTTGGCCAAATTTCCCATAGTAGTCACATTCTTCCACCATTGCTTGCTCTCTTTTGAGTGTGGCTATCCTGTGCTGACTTCCTCATCACTTCACCAAGCCATAGTTAACTCTCAACAGCTGGTCCAGCCCCTTAATCATTTAACTTTACATGTTTGTCCCTCGCTTTCTACTAGTCATACTTTTTTGTGTCTCTGGTGTGCTTTCAATGTGCCTTCAGGGATGTTTTCTGCTTTACTGCTTGATATAAAGCCTGAACCTACACATCCAGAGACGCACTGCCCTCTTTTGGTGTGTGTCACGCTGTCATCAACCCTCTGATGCCCATTTCCCTTGAGCCATGTCTGCAGTGGCAGGCAAAGGCTCCAGGTCTGCCAGTTTGACTTTGTGGAAAGGATCTTGCAGAGATTTTATTTCTTTTTTCACCCACCGTGGATTTTGCTGGCTAGGGATATAGATTTCAGAAAACAACTAACTTCTTGTTCTGCTACTTAAATTTTGTTGAAAATCAACTCCCTCAAACTTTCCCCCCAATTATAATTGAGTTTAAGCCATGTATTTCAGGTCTGGAATCTGTGTTGAACATTTCAGAATTCAATGGTTTGGCAATTCAGCTATCAGTTTTTAGGAAAAACAGAATCAAATTTGGAAACTCATCAAGTCACACAATAGACAAAACCCATGAGAGTAAATCCATAGCTGTAAAAGCATCTCTTGTTTTCTTTTCCAAGGTTTTCTGCAAAGTTCTATGTATTTGCACACTGTAACTCAAAGCCTGCAATACAGATAACAGTTTTTAATTTAGAATTTTTTCTTTCCTTTTAGAATTTATTTTTTCAACTAAGTGGTGACTTTCTGAGGCTCTGGTTAAGAAAAGCAGAAAGCCTAAATCTGAGTTAATTCTGCCGTTCATATCTGAATCTCTGAAAATAGCTCAAACAAATGCCAGTACCAAACTTTAGGGTAATACTTATCCCTATTCAGAGTGACATTTGTAGATTAGAACATACTCATTTCTGCTTCACTGATTTTTTAGGCACAGCATATATAAGATGCATTGACAAAATGTATTCGTGTTAACAAGATTCATACAGGTACCTCCCCTCCTGACATTTAGAAAATATTCAGATTAGATTTTTCTTAATCTATTCCATCATAAGGGGGGAAATTCCCCAGTTTTAAGGAAAGTCTTTGAAATTTATTTTGGGATTGGGATTTACTAACATTGGTCAGTTGCAAAGTAGGTAGGTAATTCAAGACAACCTTCATCTAATATACACTTCTAAGTGGGTAATAGGAGAAATTAGCATTGAAGATAAACTGTCCCTTGTTGAAGTTTCAGGGAGAGCTAATGTTTCCTGAGTCAACAGAACAGAACAGACAAACAAGAAAAGTTTTATGTCAAAGCTGTTGTCTGAATGGAACACCCATGTGCTGGAGAAAGAACATGTAAGCCATGAAGTGTCTCAAAAAACCACCGAAATAATCACTCAAATTAGAGATCTTTCATATTACCCCCCCGTTGCTTTTCTATCATTCTCAGCCCTCCAGGATCCTTGCTCAACTGGATAATTATTCAAGTTGGTAGAGGTCTTTGTGAATTAAGGCTTAAATATTTAATGATATAAACATCACTTAATTCACAGTTACAGATCAGCTTTTGCAAATCTGGCTAGCTTGCACAGTAACGCTTCATGTTAAGAGAGCCACTCACAGGCGATAGAACCCTGGTTATCAAATAGTGGCTAAACAGGGCTGTTTCCAGTTCTGTGCTCCTCTTATGCCCTCCTGTGTACACAAGTAGCAGGCCAAAGCAAAGTGCTAGACAGCTGACATTTCTGCTGGGAGATGAAGTAAAGCGAAGAGAAGGCTGCAGCCTGTTATGCAGACTGAGTGTTAAGCTGAGTGTAAGTAGATTTCTTAGAGCCTTTACATCTTAGGGGCAGTCAGCAGCTCCAGATCGTGATAATAAGTGATTTGAGATACTCTGGAAATGAGATAACATTACTCATTTCTGTAAGTACAGGGCGAGAGAAGAATTACATATTCCATTTTCTGCTTGATGCCCAGGTTGTTTAAAGGTAATATTATAGTCTCCCTCTGTGTTCTTTCAATGATACTTATGAAACTGCCTTTCTGATCTGTTCAGGCTACTGGGAAACCAGCAGACACACTAAAACTGTTTCTTTTTGCCTATGAAGAAATGCATTTTTAGATTTTCCACGCATAATATTGCATTATTATATTTTCCATTTATAAAAATAGGTATTTACCCCAATACAGTAAGTCATTAAGTTTTTATGAAATCATAAAAACAACTTTTATCTTGCTTTTGTCTTGCATTACTATATTTTGCAGTGCTGGGTCTCTTTTTTTTGTAGCTGTGTTCAAATCAACAGCGTTATCATTCAGGCTGTCCTGCAGACCATATGCCAGATCCAAAGCCTTACCACAATGAGATGATAGGAAGAATTAGTTATTCTGTCTAAATCAGTAGTGTTCATCCTGCAGATATGCTTATTGAAACACGAGAGCTTTCAAAACCTGTAAAACAGTGAAGTTACCATTATCTTTTATGAGATTTATTGTCTGCATGTAACAATTTTCTGGCTTTTGTGCTGTAAAATATCTGCTGATGTCTGCACAGAGCTGAGCACGAGTTAAGTCTGTGTGAGGAGGATATTACACTGAACTACTGGACATTCCTATTAGGAAGCTCAATAGCTCTTTGCCTTTTTGTTCTTGTGTTTCGGCATAGACTGCAAATATCTGTATTATACAGATAGTGCACTGTGGTTTTGATTTTCTGCTTTTTTGCATGTTTTTGTGTCCTCGTGAGTTGAGCTATACTAGCAATAAAAAGCATGAGTCAAAGCCCACTTCTGAGCTTGTGCCTACAAGCTAGATCTTATGGGTGCATTTCATTAAACATATTTGGAAAACTAGATAGATTTTTATTTCTCATGCAATGCATAGTTGTTCATTATGTTTTGCAAGGGAGGAAATACTGCTGGCTCATGGTAAGTGTATCATGTACCGTAAGCCATGGTCTAGTACATTTTATACTGAATATGTATAACTTGCAAAATCCTCTGTATGACTTGCTCCAAAATACTCATTTTGCTTTGCTGTTAAATATTGAAATGTTAAGTATTTAAACAAATTTAAAAATTCAGTTAGGCATCAATACAGCCTATGGGCTACCTTGTAATTTTTCCCGATGTGGAGTTGCTAGTCTGGATTTTGCACAGAAGTTGAACTTAAAAGTGAGAGCAACTTTCACAGAGGGAGTTTGCAGAACAAAATGTTCAGGTGATACATCCCCTAACTCATCACCCCCAAGCCAAGACAGCCCCCAAGAAAAAAAGTAGTGCCATAACTTGTGGAATGGCAGGGCCTGAGGGGCTGGTGTCCTGGGGCGCTCACTCCGACTTGTGATGGAGCTTTCCCCCGCACCCAATTCCAAAGCCTACATGCTCTGCTATCCCACTTGGTGCCCTCGTCAGCTCCCTGCTGTGTCCCAGGACCTGGGCAGGCTCCCCTCCGTCCCTGGGTCTGCCAGGAGCCTGCCCTTCTTCTTGGCACAAGGCTGCTCTCCCTGGAGGCAGCCCAGCTCCTGGCAAGCATTGTGTAAAAATGTTGTGTAAGAGTGCTGGGGATAAGCCAGAGACATCAGGAGTTGCAGGTAGGGTTATAAGAGGGACTTGTGCAAATGAGCCAGGTTGTCCCATCGCTCTACCTCTGGCTTTTAAAAGGGTATGCCAAGGAGCAGTCCTGCAAGGAGCTGGGCAGCTTGTCATTGCTTCTGAAAGGTGCAAAATTCCTTTTCCCACCTGCTCCTGCCTTGAGAAGAGACAGGAGGTAGCAGTGCTTGTCCACCCTATGCAACTGCTTGATGAGTGGGAAGGGAAGCCTGAGGCCTGCCAGAAGGTGTGCGGTTCATGGTATGGACAGGAACCAGGATTCCAACAACAGAATTACCCTGGCCCTGGCCTAGAGGAGACTGGCAGCCACCACTTAAATCTGAATCAGAATACGGTCAAAACCACCCTCATCCCCATGGCAGCACTGCTTTTATGTAGTCATTTGTTCACTTGATGCATTCATGTGGAGGAGGAGGCACTTGGTGAAAGTGGGAAAACACCTAACTACACTGATTAATGCTCACTGGTTAATCGCCTTTCATTGTGGAAAAAGTAAGGATGTGCAGTAAGTGGCAATATGGCTAGGCAGTGCTTCTTTATTGGAGACCAAAGCCTGAGAATTAATTCTAAATATCAACTATTCAGGCCGGAGGAGCTGAAGATTCCAAACATGTCTCTTTTTAAAAATTAATTTTGGGGCAGTATAAGAATATTCTTTTCCTGGTGCAGGGCTGTAGATCTGAAACAACACTTGGTTTCATGATATGGAGTATGTTTTTTGCTGCTTCCATTTGAGGTATCCAATATGATCATGAGGACTACCTTGTTTGGAAAAAAAAAAAAAAAAAAAAAAAAAAAAAAGT
>VZRR01003434.1:24053-49104 GCA_013398015.1 Oreocharis arfaki | reverse complement strand
GGGTTTTTTTGGTTGGGGGGGGGGGGGTGTTACTGATTGTTGGGTTTTTTTGGTTCTTTGTTATTTGGTGGTTTGTTTTTTTTTTTCATGAGCAATTCCGACCTTTGGAGCAGCAATTAATTTAACTTAAAGATTCATGCAGACGGTTAAGGGAAGGACGCAGGGAGTGATGGAAAAGCCCGGGAATAGCGCTTCGGGCTGCGGCCGCCAGGGCGCGCTGCCGCGCCGCGGGCGGGTTCTGCCTTCGGGGTGGCGGGGAGGCCGCGGCTGCTCCCGGCGCTTCTACACTGCGGCGCTTCCCTGCGGCCCTTCCCTTCCTTGCGGCGCTGCCCTGCGCCCCTTTTTCCCTGCGGCGCTTCCCTGCGACCCTTTTTCCCTCCGGCGCTGCCCTGCGACCCTTTTTCCCTGCGGCGCTGCCCTGCGCCTCCCGTGCCGGCGGCCGGCCCTCGGTGGGCGCGGGGCATGGCCGTGCCTCACCCCCCGTCTCGAGTAGCCGGGCGCGGAGCGGCCGCCCGGGCTCGGGGCGTCCCGCCCACACGGCGTGTACCTGAGCGGAGCCTCAGGTGCCGGAGCGCCCCGGAGGCCGATGGGCCGAGGTGAAGCGGCGGGGCCGCGTCCCAGATACATTAATTACCCGGTACTGCGGCTCACCTGCTCTCTCGTTCTGACCCCTGCCTAAACACAGCAGATGCGCTCGATGTTCAGCCTGCTGCTAGGAGAGGATATTTATTTCAAGGGAAGGACTCCCTGTGTGAGGAGATGGTGGCCAAGAAGAAATATGCACAGGGCTATGGCACTGTGGATGGACGGAGAGAAATAAAATCCACAAGTTTGTTAACAAGGATCAATTTCTTCCCATAAAATGATGATCAGAACAATTTAGGAGAGGTTCTACTTCCTCTCTAAAATGTCACTTCCATGCTAACATTAAAAGACATGTGTTTCTTGATCATAGGATCAGCAGGTTGGAAGAGGCCTTTAAGATCATCCAGTCCAACCATCAATCCAGAACTACCACTGTAACCCCTAAACCACCAAAGAACACCACCTAGGGCCAGATTCAGATGCCTCTTAAATACCTCTAGGGATGGTGACTCTACAACTTCCCTGGGCAGCCTATTCTAGCACCTGACCGCCCTAACAGTGAAAAACTTTTTCTGATATCTAATCTGAGTCTTGCCTGTCTCAGTTGAGGGTCATTTCCTCTGGTCTTCTCACTGCAGTCACAGTGGAAGAGACCGACCTCCACCTCACTACAGCCTGCTTTCAGGGAGTTGTAGAGAGGGATGAGGTTCCCCCCGAGCCTTCTCTTCTCCAGGCTAAACAAACCCAGCTCCCTCAGCCCTTACTCATAGGACGTGTTTTCTTCACAAGCCTTGTTGCCCTTCTCTGGACATGCTCCAGCACCTCAATGTTCTTTTTAAAGTGAGGGTCTGAAAACTGAACACAGTACTTGAAGTGTGGCCTCACCCCTGCTGAGTACAGGAGGATATTCCAGAGAGCGTGACTGTTCTCAGACTAGTTTTCCACAGGTATTAGTGGGGTCAGTTTTAGGCTCAGGATTTCTTACTTAAAAATTCTAATGAGATCTTGTCTCTATTCTGGAATAATGCCTTTAGGATTGTCTCTGCTTGGGTTGGATTGTTGGCGCTTTAACTAGGGAGCGAGCTGGGATCATCCAGCTGGGCACTGTGTTTTGGGGCAGGGATGGCTGAACAAGGGCATGCTGCCTGTGATGCCTCCATGTGAAAATTGTGAGGGCTGGTATGAATACCAACGTGGCTGAAGGATGATGATGTAACTGGTATCCATGACTTTCTCTCCTGGCACTGAATTAGTTGGCAGGGCTTTAATCTTTGCTGCCAAACAGAAAAAGAGTATACTTAGTATGTCGAGGTGTATGTATGGACATATAAAAATGGGACACAATCTAAATATTAAAACTAAAACTTTAAAATGCCAGATTCAGTTCTTCACAGCTGCAGGTGTTTCATTAATAAAATAGGAGATGACATTGTTCAAAAATAAAGTATTAAGTACATATAAATTAGTTTTCTACCAAATGAATAAAATTGCTATTTACATCTCAGAACTTTGTAGAAGTCAGTAGACTTTTGGGTTTCAAGTGACTGAGGAAGAATCGGTGTAACTGTAAAAAAGAGTTTTTAATTCCTTTGAATCCTCTGTTTTTACTGAACCTGAGAGTAATGGGCATATATAATTAGAAACTGTAAAATAGAGACCAGTTAGCTCCTAAAGTTACAAGTTAGAGGAACTTCTGCAAAAAAAAAATAGTGAAAAGTGTTCCATGAAGTGGGCAGAAGCATTTTTTTTATTTCTGCATCAGTAGGCACAAGCTTTTAGACCTTGCTTCCAAATCCCTGTTAGCCACAGCTCTTCCAGTCCGCCATGCTTTGGACCTGATTTACATTTGTTACCTCATGCAGCTAAGCAAGGTGCTTTGAATTTAATATGTTGAGTCATCAGATATGGACCATGCTATTCAAGATCCAGAATGTTCCATCTTGCTTAAATGTTGATGGTAGATGTGCATTTTTGGACATATTACAGGGGTTTTTTTCCTTTGTTTTGGCAGGTGACATTGGTGACGGAAGAAGGACGAGAATGATTACATATCCATAACTCCCAGCAGTATGTCAGGTAATCATATTTCATAAGAACATTTATGCAATATTTCCTGCCTTTCTGGAGTGATTATTGCTAAATATTTACTGAAGAATACTTCTCTAACCGCTTCTGAATTCATTGGTGCTGGGAATGGAAATCCTTCCTCTACCTAGAGCACAGAGATGCGGGACACATAGTGATCTTCCCCAACATTTTTGTGACTCTCATCTTCCTTGGTTTGCCTTCCCGAACCTAGTTGTGTTCTAAATGCACATTCCAGCTTCAGCATTCCTGCTGAAGCTGCCAGCACAGGAACAGTTTCTGCCGAGTACCCTGGCCTAAGTTGTTTTGTAACATGAACATATCCCCTGCGCGTCAAAGTGAGACAGTCAAACTTTTTTTGCGTAGATTGCTAATTGCACTTTTGAGAATTATTACCAAGTCTGCAGGTGGGCTGAAGATGCAGAGTTGACATGAACATTAACCATTTTAAGCCTGCTTAACCATCTTATCCCTGCCAGTTGCAAAGCATCTGAAGGCTACATGTAAGTTAGCTGTGTCAAAACCCCCATGTATCTAATCCCAGAACAGGGTATCTAGAAAGAGGTGCTTATTATGTGGAGAGCATATAGAAGGCCAGAGAATTTCAGACTTCCAGAATTTGTTTTAGTATTCATCAATTTGCCTAAGAAAATGTTCTACTGGTACTATGTGTCAGTATGTATTTCAAGAGCCAAATGCTTAAGAGGGACCTTTAAAAAACCTGTTTGCAAAATGCAACTTGTGCTACATTGGAAAAATCATTACTAACAAGACTGTATTCCTGGTGTTCTGCTCAAGGGACAGCTTATTTTTGCTGACTATGCAGATCAAATATCCTTTCCTTTTCCTTAGAAGGCTCCCATCGATTTGTACTGGCCAGCAAGGGGTAACAGCTGCATTCACCAACAAAGATGGTCTTCTGACTTTAGGTTTCTAGATAAGAGGTAGAGGGTAAAATTCGTGGGAAGAAACAAAGTATTATATAAATGCATGCTTTCATAGTAAAACAAATTATTTGATAATATGAAAAGGTGTGTCTTTTAATGGTTTCTTTGCTGTCCATTGAAGCAGAGATGAATATAAGAAAGAAGCAGAGAGTGTTGAGGCATTTTGTGAAATTAAGTTGAATACTGACCCTTGGTTCGTGTGTCAGGCTCTGACTTAGCATTAGGGCCACATGAGGATCAGGAAGGAGTTAGTGTCCTTAGGCTGCATTGGCAGGCCCTGCTAGAGCGGTTTTGCATTGTCCTGAAGGCATTCTGGGCATGGTGATTTCATTTGGCAAATACCTGTTTTGGAAGAATTTAAAGCATTGGTGTGTAACTTGGTCTCTTCCAACTCTCTGTTGTGCTCTCCCGTGTCTCAAGTTAAACTCTGTTTTATGGCATTTTACTACAGGGCTTGATATTGCTGTGGTTTTGGAGGGAACAGTTAATAGCTTCTGCTGTGTGATGGCAAGAGATGAGGAAGGAAACGCAGTGTACCCCCTTTATCCTCACCTTATCTTTTGGGTCTGTGGCTTCCTGTAGAGGGCGGTTTTATGGAGATTTTCCTCTAGCTCTCTGACTAGTCCTGTATGCCTGGACTTGCCCCTGGCAGGGCAGCTCTGCTAAGCTCAGTGAAACACAAAGCCTGATTGAAAGGACCTACATTTTCTGCGTTTCTTTTGACAGAAGTCAGCAGAACAAATATGTGAAATTAAATAATCAAGAAAAAAAAAGGTTGAGATGGAGATGACTGTTTGTACAGCTGTAGATGTCCAGCACTTTTCATTATAAGCAGTTCATATGTTCTGTTTCTGGTTATAGGAATGACATTCCCTCTGTGAGTGTAAATGCGAAAAGAAGCATGGATGAAAGGAAAGTCTTTCAAACTGTATTAAAACTTCGTAAATACCACCATCCAGAGCCAGACAAGAGTCCTTTTCTAATGAATGATAATGGAAGTTTAGATTCTGTTACTGAGTCACTGGAATGTGGGAGAAAGATCTAATATGAAACCAAACCAGCTGGCTAAAATAACCGGCTGTATTATTCTGTATTTTTGATAGATAATTTCTCTCCCCATATGTTATGTTTCTACTGCAGTATGTATTTTCCTCTTGTAGGCACTGCCTGAAAGCCTTCAGGTTCTAGTGCAATCTAGAGAAGTTTTTCTGACAGGAGATTGTAGAATTTGACCTTGACAATAAAGCTAGGCTTTCGTATATTTGCAGTTTCCATAAGAAAAATATTTTGAATATTTTGACATCTCATCTCTAAAAACACATACTGGTGTGATTATTTTACGTGCTTATAGCTTTTAATAGGGAGAGTTTTATTAGGGAGAGTTTTACTTTGCCAAAATTATTTTGGGAATTTCAAAGTTACGGGTATCACGGAAAGATTTCAGAAATACAGAAGCCCTTACTTAAAAGTGAACAAAATTAAAAATAAAAAGCAGAGCGAATGTACGAGGCAAAATATTTGCATGCAAAAAGCTAAACTGAAACACAAATACTGAAACACAAATACTGAATTAATGAAGTCGAAGCTACTCTTCCTTTTTCTTAGAATGCAGCCAGAGTTCACCCAGCAATACAGATAGAGTTAATGAACACCTAATATTGGGTGCTTGATGTCATGAGAAGCAGACAAGTGAAAAGCTGGACCTACAGGTTTTGTAGACACGGTGTTTGTCCGTTTACTTTTGCAACTCTGCCAGTTCTAGGTGTCAGAACTTGCCGAACCAGTTTTTTTTACACCTAGCACAGATGATGACCAAACACTGAGATAAAGGGATGCTTCAGGAGAGGGAGAGGTGGACATAATATGTCTTTGAGTACTATCTCTGAGACAGATTCATTCTGTTCTCATTAATTGAAGCTTCGTAAAGTAGATAGTTTTCAGATGAGCCATCATACACTTAAATGTAACAAAGCAAATCTAAAAGTTTAGCTTTTCTGTTTTGAAACATTGTTTTTATTAAACCTGTGTTGTCTTTTATAGAATCGCAGAATGGCTTGGGTCAGAAAGGACCTTTAAAAGTTGTCTCATCCAACCTCCCTGCAATGAGCAGGGACATCTTCAACTAAATCAGGTTTCTCAGATGCCCATCCAACCTGATTGTGAATGGGATGGGGTGCACCTTCTCTGGGCAATGTATTGCGATGTTATAACACCCTCATTGTAAAAACCATCTTCCTTATATCTGATCTAAATTGACCCTCTTTCCGTTTAAAACAATTACTCCTTGTCCTGTTGCAACAGGCTAGAAAGTTTGCCCCCATCTTCATTATAGGACCCCTTCAAGTACTAAAAAGCTGCAATAAAGTCTCCCCAGAGCTTTCCCTTCTCAAGGCTGAACAGCTTCAACTTTTTCAAGCTTTCCTCATAGGAGAGATGTTTTATTCCTGTGGTCACCTTGGTGGTCCTCCTCTGGACTCACGGGTCCGTGTCTTTCCTGCTCTGACAACCCCAGAGCTGGATGCAGTGCTCCAGGTGGGGTCTCATGAGAGGGAAATAGAGGGGCAGAATCTCCTTCCTTGCTCTAGTGGCCACACTGCTTTGGATGTAGCCCATGGGATGATTGGTTTTCTGGGCTGCAACAACGGCATTCATCAGCAGCTTTACAGTTGACACCAGCAATTGCTGCCCACAGAGTAATACCTGAGAAAAAAAAAATTATCAGCGTTATAAAATTAGTACTATCTTAGGAATAACAGCAAGTTCTTTCTTGTGCATACATTTGCACAATAGAGTAGTAAAAAGGTTGGAAAGTATTATTTTCTCATTGAGAAAATAGTACTTTCAAAGTAATATGTAACATCATTTTAAAAGTTCTTTCCATTTTAACACTATAATGAAGCTTCTGGTTTAGCATCAGTATTCACTGGCAATAGCTATCACTGGAGGCTGCCTTCTGTACATTTTCTCCCAAAATGCAGGACAAACCCTGAGACATATCTTCATCTTACTTTATTTACTGGAGTGAGAACTGAAGAAGAAATTCAAGAATGGGTTCTAAAACCTAGAAAATAATATTTGTAGGATAAAATAAATCTCATAATTTTTACCTTCATGGCAGATGAAGAGAGAATATAAAGAGTGTAATAGTGGTTCCAGTAAAAACTGCAGCAGTTCTTTCACTGATTTCAGTAAGGCCAGGGTTTTACTCTGCTTTTGCTTGGGAGCTTCAAAATCAACTCAGTCATTGTGCTTCTACTCAGATATCCACACTGTTCTATTTGGTAATGACTGTAAAGTTAGATCAAGATAGGAATTATAATAAAATTAAGTGCTTACATTGGGGAATAGAATTTAAATGTCATAAATGCATATTTTCAGTAAGTAGAATTTAATATGCAACATTTCTTGAAACAGGTCCCTCATTTGGAGAAGAAAATTAATCAGCTTTCGTGCAACAAATCCATTTGAAAACCAGTGTCTCCAAGGGTGTTGCACGTAGTTTCCAAGAACTGGGAAAAGTAATAGAATAGGAAAGGTACCACATTTTCTTCATGAGTCTTTTCACTGTAATGCTCATTACCCTGTAAAACTGACATTAATGCAGATGGAGAACAGTTTATCGTTTAACATCAGCTGAGAAATTATTGCTCCCATATTTCTACAATGAATTTCCTAGGATAATTTAATTTGACATACATCACTGTCTGACGCTTCTTTGCCTGCCAGACCATGATAAAATCCGACTAACTCAAGTGTATTATTTCTTTTAAGTAATGGACTTTTTTAGGAGGACAGTAAATACTTTAATATAAGGTTTTGTTGTGCCAGGATTCAGCAGCTTTGTAATGAGCTTTTGGGGATTTTCAAAAGGTTAACAAGATTTATATTGTGGGATGTTTTTGCATGAAGCTATGAATCACTCCATGATGGCTCTTATTACTTAGAAGCGTATTTCTGAATATGCAGTTAAAAATATCACACTTGCTGAGTTCTAGGTTACAGACACTCTGGGTTAATTTTACCTTTTTTTTTTGGTTCAAAATTTAATATTTTTAAAAGTGCTTTGTAAAAGTGTTTTATAAATACATAAGCCAAGTAGTCAGTGAAACATTTTGTAATGTTTCAAATTTTATGCAATTCTTTAATATGTTGGTGTTTTCTTTCCAACTTACGAATACCTGCTGTTTTTTCCACAAAAGATTACACGTTTTCAAAAAAAGGGGGAGAGGGATCTGATTAGATTTCAAAAAGAATGGAGAAAACAAGCTTTTGTTGTTGTTGTTTTGGTTGGGGTTTTTTGTTTGTTTAGGGTTTTTTGTTTGTTTTTAAGGTTTTTTTAGTTTTGAAGCATTTGCTAGTCATTTAAGTATGTCTCATTATGTTAATGCTGATATGTTTTTCCTTTTCTATTTTGTTTAGATGATCTATCAGTATATGTAGTCCCTTTCTATAGTAGTTTTATTTAAGCCAGAGCTGTTTCTTTTGTGAACTCATTTTTCTGAAATTTATTTCTGATGGGAGCAGACTGTTGAGTTTGACATTTTGAGTGTAATTCTTAGACTGGGTAGCTGTGTTTCACTACTGGCATCAGGTTAGGAGGACTGCAAAGGGTTGTCAGTATAAAATGTACTTGTTCATTTTGCAGGCAAGAAGCTTTTAGAGTAGGTATTTAAAAGGACTAAAATGTCCTTCTGTTTTTTCTAAGTCTTCTCCACTAGCCTATGAAATAAAATACTTTGCTGTGCTTGCCACGAGAGTTGCAGCCTGCCATTTTATGATCTTCAAAAGCCTGACTGCAGTTGCTGTTTATTTCTTCTGATAACTGTATGTCAGAGCAATGAACTTACGACACTTGTCCTTGGTATTGATTCCTATATGTAGAGAGGACTGTAATTTTTTTTTTTTTGGTCCCAATTGTAAAACTGTTGGTAAACTCTAGGATCAATCCAATCAGGCATTTTCCAGTTATTTCCATATAAACAAAATACCTTTTATGTTCACTAAACGCACTTCTCATTATGTTCTTTAAAAGCATCGGATTTGCTACAGTGCTTATCATAGAAGAAGACAAATGTTTAAGGAAATGTGTAAATGTTGCAATACACAAGGCCAAACTTCCATTATTGCTTTGTTGTGTTTCTGGAAATGCTTTAGGCCTGTACCAAGCTTGAGTTTATTTCAAGAGTAAAAGAATTCTCTAGTCACATCCAAGTTTGTCTTTCTTACTGAAGAAGCCTTTGACTGTGTTGTTTGGGCAAACTTTATTTGTTTATTTACTTTTTTTGTCTTTAACAAATTACATATTTGTCAAGACTGCTAGTTTTAGTACCTTTGTCTATTTTACCTGGCCATTACTCAAACCTCAGTCCTCTAACACAGGGTGTTATTTCAAGATACTGGCTATCTCTTTAAGCCATTCTAGAACTAAAATAACTTGAACTGTTTAATAACTTGATAAAATAAAGAGCTTCAGTTATGTGCATGTATCCCCAGGATTTCGTTAGCAAGCAGTGGCCAAATATACTGTCCATTCCCCAGTGGGAGGAAGTGGAAGGTCTAATGAGAGATTAGGGAAAGACCATATGAATTGATTTGAAAGCTCATGACGAAAATAGAATCAGGATTTTAGAAAAAGGTGACAGTGATCTGAAGTGATTTGTGGAAGTGATTTGAGTGATTTCCTGAATGGTTTCACTGTAACTTACTTGTTTTTAATGATCTATTTTATGTATTTTGAGCCGTATTCTGAAAATGGTCTTTTTTCTTCTCACTTTTATTTTAGTAGGTTCCCAGGCATTACAAGAATTATCTAACACAACATGAAGAGAGTAAACATCCGTTAACATTCCTGTATTCACACAAACAGTAGTCTGCAAAAGGAGCCCTGGAGAGGTGGATTGCTATTTGTTGGGCATTAAATCAATCTTGCTTTAAAACAAACAAAGGGAGGTGATTCTGCACATAAAGAGACTGACACTGGGATTACTTGACAGAGGGGATTGTGAATACAAGAAATGTACACAAGCGTAGACTGGGCTATACTTCAAAGAGAGATCCATTGGGTATTGCTACATTTTAGAAAGGCCACAAAGGCTCAGGCAGTCCTTTGGGCTGATGAGTAGCTGAGGATTGGGACGCTCTTGTTAGGAACACTCATATATGCTTACTTTGTTTTTACGCTTCCCTGGGTATCAACTTATGACTCCTGTTGGAGAACAGCAGCCTGGTGAGCCCTGTGGTTTGAACAGAACTGCTGTGCTCAGGTATAGCTTCTTCTCAGAAAAACTCCCACCCCTGTGTTGTGCAGAACTATGAGAGGGAAGAATGCACTGTTCTAGTTCCATCGTGTGTCCTGGTATTTTACTACTTTTCCCCATATAGCTTTGCTCATTAATTTCTTTCGGTAAGTTTCTTTTATCTGTAGCTGCTACAAGATTCTGTGTTGGTCTACACAATTCCTGTTCATTTCTCAAAAGACAGGTTTTCAGAGAGCTCTTTACATACCAAAACCCTGAACCCTGAACCATTTGCTTTTGTGTGCTCAGAACCTGCCTCTGGTTAACTTACAGATGAACTGTCATGTTCTTCTGGATATTCTTTTTCTCTGAATAATTTTTTCTCATGTTTGGAAATTTGAGCATAATTTCAACCCCAGCTCTTGATGAGATTACTGTATGTGTAGTATTACTTCAAAAGTTAATAGAAATTTAGTGTATTTTTAAAAAGTGATTGTACTGATTCACAGGGGAGCTCATTAATATATATTAAGAACAAGGATAAAGGCATTACACTGTTTATTACAAGTTTTCTAATATTGCCTTTAGAAACTGTTTACAAAGTTTACTGTAATTATCTGCACGCTGTTCTTTCGTAGTGATTTAATACTTGTCCAAAAGATTGGAAATATGGAAATCTAATTTATCTTGAAATCCATATTCTAAAATGTAATATTTAAATATTTTATAATATTGCCACTGCTAAAGCAAGTAGCAGGACAACAGTCCTGGATTAAATAACCCTGGCTGTTTATTTCCACAAGCATACATGTACGCACAGGTTTCTGAAATACCGGAAACCACCTAATGGTTCCAGTAGACATCGCTGGTTCTACCTGCTACAGTTCTTTTCACTCTACAATTTTTTTCTTATGGGCACTGTAATTTTTAAATTTTAAAAATTTAGGAAAGAAATCACATGTTCTCAAAGGTTTTATTTAGCACATTTATGAAGGCAGAATTTGCATATTTAAGAAGAGTATGGCTAGTCTGTGTGAGCTGTGCTCCATCCTTCTGTTTATTCAATGATCATATGAGCCTAGTTTAAAAGTTGAGAAATTCAATTGTGAAGTGTTTCCCTCTTTTATAAGGAAGCATAAGGAGAAAATGCTATGCTGTTTTTTTGGGAGAAAATGGAAGGATGCTAGAGAAAAGAGGAAGAGGAGAGAAGAAGCAAAATAAATGAGAGAAAATAAAATGCTGTGAACTGACAGCAAGATTAATGAGAAGAAATGAAACCTTAGGCTTGTCTGGCTCAGATGGTTTTGTCTTCCCCAGCAAAAACATACTTTGAAAAAAAAAACATGAAAAAAACACACATGAAAACTTTGCGTGCTTTTTCTTGTAGTTACTTTGCATGGTTTAAAATGCTTGAACAAAGTATGAATTAGGTGTTAACTTTACTGGGGACATATCTTTTAATTGTAGCTTGGTTGCTTTTTTCTTTTTTTCTCTCAAGTCATCGAGTAAAAATCCTCTGGTGTTATTGAATGGGGTCCTTACAAAGCTAGGCTGCTTCCTCAACCTACTGTGCACCCCTCAGTCCTAATCCTGATTACATTTGCCTTAGTTGATCTCTCTGAAGCCCGCCCACTTCAATGTCCTTACATGCTTGCATACTTCAATGGCAAAACAAAAAAACCAAACCAGTGAAGTGCTGTTGTCTTTGCTGCTCTGTTTTCAGTAAACCTCAAATATCCGAAAAGGCAAAACTTTATTGTGTAAGTTTTGCAATCAAGTAAGTTAATGACAATTCAGAGATCTCTAAGTTGTTCTCCTACTTGCTACTATTTTGATCGGCTGCAAATTGAAATATGGTATAGAGAGAACTTTCTGTAGGAATTCTGCTGTGAGCAGTTTTGGAATGTTAAATAACTTTTTGTTGCTAGAGGAAGTGTCTTCATAACTGGGAAAACAGCAATCCTCTGACATCCCAGAGCTGTTAATTTACCTTTTGCCTAAGTGACAGCCTGTTGCTGGGGGTGAAAAATAAATGTTTGCACTCCCCCAAAAAGTGTGAGCAATGTAGTCAGTCTCTGAGGAGCAGGGACTGATTGCCTGTGTGGTCACAGCAGCTTTCATCACCAATGGATCTAGCTGTCAGCTGGAGCTACTGTCATATAAAGCAGTAATAGTAATAATGGTAATGCAAATCCAGCCTTGATTGGGCAGATCCCAAGCAAGGAAAATTAGTGTAGCTCTCAGGGCACACTTTGAGGAATTTAACGCAGTGCCTCTAAGGTTGTTGTGAGCATGGGGAACAGGCACTCTTTCAGTGTGGTTTTTGGTCCTATTTTGTGCACTCAATTTTTGTCAGGATCAAAGTTCAGGGTTGGTATACAGCTCACTCCAGCAGGAAACACTGTCCTCCTGGCTGGCTGGCTACCACCTCCCATCTTTCTGGAAGAAACAACTTAATGACTGTCTTCACTGAAATTGTGCTAAAAAAGGGAGAGCTTTTTGTGTATTGCTTCTTTGACCACTGTTGGCAGATGCTAGTAGAGAATTGGGAAAAACCTCACATAACTGAGATGAAAAAAAATAAATTGTTCCCTTTTTTTTTTTTTGTAGTCCTTTATATACAGACATCCAGATAACACTGCATGTCTGAGAACAGGCCAGCCTTTGTAGTCACCCATTAAGGAGTCTTTGCTTTGGCCTGTAACCAAAGAATCCTGAGGGCTTCTCCTTGCCTGTCCTTTTAGTTAGGCTCAATGGGCAGTTCATCTGCTAAAACTTTTCTGCCTGTATTAAACAAACTTCTCTTTAAAAACCCTCTGATGGGAATTTGAGGAAGTCTTTTGACCTGTTGACTGCTAAGATGCCAGGTATTGCTACAATGTGCGTTTTGAAATTGCTTGATGATTCCTTGATGAGAGGAGCTCTGGCCCTGCTTATTAGTCCCTCTTAACTATGAAACAAGGCCTGTGGTTTTAGTTGTGGTTCATCCCAGGAGGCTGTACTGCTTCCTGCCTTGATTGTAGCCATTTTAACAGTAGCTAGAGGGAGAGAGAGATGCTTCTCTTGCAAATAAGGAGCACAGACAAAATTACATTATCATCCTTTATCAAAGATTTTGAGTTGATGAGACCAAGAGCAGATGTAGGTGATTTCAACTGTGTTTTTTGTTAAAAAAAAAAAAAAAAAAAAAAAGAAGAAGACGAAAAAAGAAAAAAGCCTTTAAGAAATTCAGGCAGGATATGTTATAACCAATGGAGTAGAATAAATAATGTAGTCCTCTCATGAAACTAATTTAACATTATAATAAGATGAATGGTAATTTAAGACATAAACATCCGCTGTGCCACAGTATATGAAGTACAAGAAAATGAGACAAAATATAAGACCCCTCGGTAGTAGTTCCTCACAACTTAATCTTTATCTAGCAAAACTTGAATGTGAAATGTCCCTGGTGACTGAGGAGAATTTATGAAATAAAGTGGAAACTTGTAAAATTAAATGAGCTGTAGCTAACATGGCAGACAAAATAGTGAGACAAATTTCAGAGGGAACTAAAGGGAAAAGAGAGGATATAGCTTCTTGATGTCTGGCTAGCCTTGGTAAACTCTGCCTAGGTAAATTGCAAGTGATGGAAATTGTAACAGAATAAATTTCTCTTCATAGTTTAAATGTGTGTAAAATCATATTTCAAAGTCCCACAGATGCTTTGCAAACACAGAAATTGGAAAATATGTTTTGATTTTATTTTTTAAGTTATGAAGGGTTTTAGAGTTCCTTGTTAAAGTTTAAAATCTATAAGCCTTTTGTGACACCCTCTCTGAATCCTTGGGGAACAGAATTTTTACCATAGTCATGAATGTATGGGTTTTTATTAAAATCGAAGGTAACACAAATCCTCATAGGCTAAAAGACAGCAAAGATGGTTTTTAATATCAAAGATAAATTTGGGGAAAAGATATAGAAATTTTTGCCTAATGAGATTGAACAGCCTGGATTATGAATCACTGATCTTGAGGACTAATAGCAAGATCTGAGTAACTGAGGAGATAACTGACTTTTCTAAACAAGGTCAAGAACTGTGTGGTGTCACTGGCCTGCTCAAGGAGCTGACAAAGCATGGATTGATTTATGAGTGTATTATAGAAATGCCTATATTTTTAATATATACATTGCACATGCCTGACTCTCGCATTTTGTGAAGATGCGATATCATCCATGCAGGGAGATAATTAGGGTGTGAAGGAACTCAAGGGACAGTAGCCTTGTACTGAACCAGGTACACTGTTTGAGGTTATGCAAAGTCTAGAGTAAGGGTGGGATGTAGGGCACAGTTCTTCTTTGTGCCACAGAAAATGAAGTGCCTAAGTCTAAGATGTTCAGATCTTAGAAGGAAGTTCTCGGCTCCCAGAGGGTTTTATCAGAAAAATCCATTCTCTCCTTCTGAGCCTAAATTTATGAAGTCAAGAGAATATCAAGGTGTTCAAATCATTAAAAAAATTTTATATTCTGTTCTTTTATTTTTTTTTTAATTGCCTATTATTTTCTGCGTTACTTTCACTATTCTATTTTAAACTGATTATCCTCCTACAAGTGATATTCTCTTGCCATATTACCTGCATTTAGAATTCATTTTTAATTTTACTAAGAAAATCAAGTCTGAACTAAGAGCAGACCTATAAAGCCAGAAGTAAGCGGGTAAGGGCAAATTATGTAGGTAACTTACCTGCCCTTTGCGTTGAAGTCCGTGATGCCAGGTACCTTCTCGCACAAATTCATGTTACTGATGTCCAGGTGAGATACAGCCAGTAGACGAAATGGACTTGTAGCTGCAAATGTCAGATGAGCTTGTATTCCTAGCAGAAAAAAGGTGTTTACATCTAAAATTAAATAACATATTGAGGAAAGCTGTATGTACATACAGGAACTAACACAGGATAACAGTATTTAAAACTGACCATGATTAAGTTTCCTGAATTTGTCCTGTACTAACAATCTTCCACTTAAGTCCTAAGACAAAGGATTCAGAAACAGCAATATTATGATAGATCTGGTAACTGAAATCCCAAGTTGCTTTGAATCATTTTTATCTGGAAATTAATGACTTAGCATGCATGTACTTACTAGTATGTTACTTTACTGAGTGAAATGTACGTAAAATTAACTCTTAAGTTGATTAGAACAGCAGAATCTTACTAAGATTAAAACCACTGTGGATATCAGTCATCAAATGTCTGGAATTTGCTATTTTCTTTATGCAAGTTAAACAGCTATTTTGTATTTGAATTTTGCTACATCTAATATAAAATAAAATAATTTCTTTAAATACAGAATATGATTTTTGGTGGGTCATTTCTATGGAATTTAGTTTTGCTGCCCAGAAATAGAAATTGGGCTGTATTTAGTTTTACAAATTTATCAGCTAGTGGTATCTCAGTTTCTTCGATACCAAAGAATAAGTAATGACCAATTAGATAAAATCATGCAGCTTTAGTATTGTTCATTATCCATGCCGGAGCCAAGTGTCCGTGCTCCTGTGATAAAATTAGCGTCTCTGATACTCCACTGTGACCACAAGCGGAGAAAGGCAGTAGGTAGCAAAAGCGGAACTGCTAAGCATGCCCACATAAGAATGTCACACCTAGGTAACAGAGTGTCCCTCAGGTCAGCCTACGATAAGAGCAAAGTCAAACAAGGCTGAATCCTTGATGTTTTGTGTTTTAAGTATCTGA
The DNA here is from genome assembly GCA_013398015.1 of Oreocharis arfaki. Lineage (NCBI taxonomy): Eukaryota > Metazoa > Chordata > Aves > Passeriformes > Paramythiidae > Oreocharis > Oreocharis arfaki. The sequence continues at coordinate 33,522 of VZRR01003434.1, read as the reverse complement.
CAATTGTTCACGACCAGCCTCGACCTACAAGACCTCAAATGATCATATGAGCAAGGCAATAAATCTGTGGTAACTTGCCCTGGGGCCCATGTTGTAGTTGTGATGTTGTGAAAGTTACTTCTAGTGTTAGCCTGTCCACATAGATCTGCCTGCTTTTTCAGGATTCTCAGACAGGAAAATTTTATATTTACTTATACCGAAGGGGAACTATGGTGGCTGAATTGGCATGGCTGAAAGGTTCTGCATCGTATCAGTGCAGTCCAGTGGAGATGCACGGGAATACCACAGCATCAGGAGAGCTGGGGAATCACTTGCTTTCCAAAACTCCACACCTGAGCAAGATTTTGGCAAAGCCAACAGTTTGTAGCCCTGCAGTATTTGCCAAACATCCAGGACGTGGCCTCCTGTTGTGGGACAGACTGATTCACCCTCCTGACAGAAATCAGAAATGGAATGTAGTGGGCATAACAGAAAATCGTTTCTGTGGGAAAAGACACTTCAAAAATTATGATATCCAGAGGAATGGACAGCAGCTTTCGCAATGCCTACATGCTTCATCTTGGACTAGTACAATTTTACAGCCAGGCCATACAAAAGCAAACTTTCAAATCATGTCAAGTGCCCAGGAATGCCAAAAAGAAGAAAAAAAGTGTAAAGGTAAATGACGTTATCATGCAGGGCATAGCAAATGCTTTATTTAGAAAAACGCAAAACAAAGCAAAACTCGGTTATGTCTTTGTTTACTGTCAGGGGTTTGGCCATTGGTAAAAGCATTATTATGTGGGGATGTTTTCTTGCTACCAACCTTTTTTTAATTTTTGTGGTTTTTTTCATCAGTGGTAACTGTGGTTTTTAGTTTTCTCTTTTATTTAATTTAATAGCTTTATAAGAGCCCTTATGGCAATGTGATGAGTACTTACTGGGTTTTTCTGTGTGATACCTAATACAAAATTATATATCTTATTTCAGAGCTTTTGAAAAGTATTTGTCTCTATCTTTATGACCTTTATAAGCTGATCAAAAATCTTTTCGGAACCTGGCCTTTTTTAATAAAGCATGTCTTTGATACATTAAAAATGCAAAGACAAAAGAGAGCATTCTTTTCTACTTTCAGGGTGTTCAGCTCTCACCTGTGACTGTGTTGTTTGCCTTCTTTTGTATTATTAACCATACCCATACATGCCTAAGTGCATGTACAGAGCTCAAGTGGGACTTCTTGTTAGGAATATTCTCTGCCTCACTAGTCAGGAGGATAAACCATTTTCTCTCAGGTTGTTTTGTTCGCGTCAGCACAGCATTGAAGGAATTCCTTTTAAGAATCACAGTTGCTAAGGTATTAGCACAAATGTAGTGCCTAAGTTATTCCTTTCTAAACTTGGATAGATAGTTCTTCATTGCTCTTTCCCTAAAAAATAATTACTGTCTATTGGGAGGGAGGGGATTACAAGTTGTTTTCTTTTACTTAAGTCTTGCGTCACTCCAGGAAGAAAGATTACAGTGTCAGGCAGGATATCACCTCATGAAAAAGTTAAACTGGTCTAAGTACCTGATTTCTTTAGATTTAGTTGTGCTTTACCTCAGAATGCCTCTTTGCTAACAGATGTCAGGTGTTGATCGCTTTAACGTCTTACTAAGGGCTGTCAGGAGGCTACCAAACCCAGACAGTCCCATCCAGGAGCCTGTTAATTATGTTATGTCAAGCTAAATTAGCCTGCTTTCTGCTTGGTTTTATTTTTGAACAAATGGAACTTCTTACCTTGATTTTTTCATGTGAAGTTGAGGCAGGGAATGACTCAAAAAAGGTACACATTTTAAGTATTGGCCATTACTTTCTCAAGAGATAAGCTCTGTAATTAACTGATGTCTGCTAACAGGGTCTTCCAATTATGATATATGAGGAGGCTTAACAAATTGGGTTGTCTGGGTCACAGGTCCATAATTACTCTTAGTAATATTTGTTCAGGGACCATCTTAAAAGTTGTCAAGCACTATTCAAGAGTTTTGTTAGCCCATTTGTTGGCCGATGTCTCAAGGAGCAAGTGCTTCCCGACAAGCCCGTATGCTACCTACCCATGTCATGCATAGTACAAGAAAAACCATGCATGAGCCCTGGAGGAGTCCTGATCAGAAAAGAGCAAGCGCCATTCTCTTTCAACCAAATTTATTCAAGGTGTCGAAAATATTTTGAGGGATAACTGGGATTGTAGTGAATCTGAACGTTTAAATATAAACGATGACATTCTTTGTTATCCAAGCAGACTAATGAGTCTGAAGTATTTCAATGAACATCACACTGGCATTTTATGAGTCACAGACAAATTTAGTGTCATTGTCATAGCCGAGGTACAGTGGGTTTTGTGAGAGGAGCAGTTTTAGAGAAATTACTAACTTGGTACACGTGGAGAAAAGAGGTGTGCTGTTGTCTAAGTAAGATTTTCCTCTGGTTCATACCATGGGCAGCTAGTCTGAATCTTGCTGCATCTGTTGCAAACCCAAAGAAATTATTTTACGTCAGAAAGATTTAGCTTTTTTTCTTTCAACTGCTATAGTAAATGTAGCATAGACAAAATGATGGTTTTTTAATGTCTTATTTTCCACTGAGACATACTCCAGGAATTGTCAAATGCTGTTGTGACTTTTCAGCACTAGAATTCCATAATCCTACCTGCCTTATGATTTAGCCACAAGTAGAGTTTTCAGAATAAGATAAATACCATGAAGAGTTAATTTTCTGTTCCTGTAAATGCTTCTTGTTGTTCTGGATTCTGATGCTTGAGGTTTTCTTAATTTAATCTCTAACAGTAAGTTTGCATAGTCATACTTCTGATGGACCATTTTGAGTCTTTGATCATAGTGTGTAAAGTGAATGAATAAGGGGGTGCAAATACATACATTAAAGAGCTCATTGTGTGGGCACTGAGATAGCTGTATTTGACAACTCATGTGTGTTGTAAAAGCCACATTAGTAGTTTTGCTCGAAAGTTGTTACCGTTTTCAGTATATTTTCCTTATGATATGAGAAGATCTGTCTGGGATGTGGCCCATGTTATAAAAGTGCAGATTTGTGTTTGCTCAGAAAAGCAGTGATCTAATTACTTTTCTTTTCCCCCAAACTATCAGAGGTGGCTGAGACAATTCAGGCAACAATTGAAATCTATAAATAGGAGGTGTAACAGTTATTTTCTAATGTGTAAAAATTTGTATTACAAAACTAGGAGCTGATAATACAGACATACAAAACTGAGAGGAATTCAGAACGGTATGTTTAATCCTTGCAACTACATGTTAAAATGTGCAACTTTTTTTAACCAAATACTGGATTTTTATTCATCTTTATGCATAAAGTCTGAACAGCAACCAACATAAGATCCTTCCATTTGGTCCTTTAGAAGTGGCACTCTGCCCTGACTGATTTGAATGCTCCTCAATACCTCCCACGTACCGACACTGCCGAATCTTTTAGAACGGCGTGCAGGGGCCCTATCTGCAGCACTGCCATATCCAGGACTCTAGACCAGGGGTGCACAGTTTGGAAAAAGTCAGGAGAATAGGACTCTTGCAGGTAATATGCCACGGCAGATTAGATTGCACTGAATGATACTTCTTTTTTCTGTGTCGGGGACCTCTGTTGGTTGGGCTGAAGCATCCAGAGGATCATCCACAGGATTTTTGTCTTTCCTTAACATTTCTGTGGGTTCATTTTGGTGGGTTTCGTAACTGAGCTAAGTCACAAAAGAAGTGCATCTTAATGGGGGTATGTCGTTGTTTGTAATTAAAAGTCGTAATTTGTAAAACAGGAGTCCATTAAGAGCTGTATGGTGTAGTGTAAGGTGGTCTCTTCTGCAGACTCCGCTTTTCAGACATTCTAGGCCTGATTTCTGCCTACCCAGTTAATATCACTGACTGTGCTATACTTACTTCTGATTTACACCAGGGCGAGTCTATAAAGACCTTTGGGGCATTCCAGGCCCCACATTCAACAAGTAATTTCTGCCTGTTTTACAGCAATGAACTAACGCCTCAGACTGTGAGAGGTTCGAGCTTTGGATCCTCTGCTGTTACAGTATCAAAATTCCTGTTTTATCACTGGCCCGTTTGTGTGAATTGAGGGTTTATTCTGATGGTGATTAACTTCCATGTGTTCACATAACCAGACACTTGTGAACTAATAAAATTCCAAGTGTGATATTACATTGCTGGAGGCAATGAAAGCTCGACATGACATGATGTAAAGACACGAATATTCAAATTGGAATAGAAAAAGAAAAACTGTTAACATTATTCTACTCCACTTTCAGCCTTTTGGTAAAGACACTGTCTGGCTGTCTTGTATCAGACAATTCAATTCAAAGGCGTACATGAAACAAACCTACAGGACTTGATGCTAAAAGATTAAAATTAAAATATTTTGGGAATATTTTAGTTTTTAAAATCTTTGCAGGGTTCTTTGAACTGATTTGTTTCCAAGGGAACAACAATCTGCAGTGCTATAAATCTCTTTAATATTAGCATATCACAGGTAAGGAACCCACATTCCCTGGCAGTGTTCATCTTTTTTTTTAATTTGTTGGGAAAGTCTTTCATTCATTTTTTGTTTTCTCCTCATACTTCACAGTTTCATGTAATTTAATTTCCTTGCAGTATTAAAGTAACTCTTGACAAAAATAGTACATGTGAAACATTTCTAAGCATTATTGACATAGCAAAAGAAAATAGGAAATGTTTGAGGGATTTATTTTGGAACAGAAAGTAAGTTGCAGGCTGTACCATGTTGAAATACCATTTCCTCAGGTGCTGTCCTGACTGTCCTGGAACCGCTGTCTACACAAGGTTTCAATTCTGTTTAGTTTTTCAGTAACAAACATAAATCCAATCAGACGGTATAAAAACAGGAGAAGAAAAGATTCGTGGGAATTTTGACTTTGCTGGCAAAGCAAATCCACATGGGAAAAATTCCCACTAAGAATTTAAAGCCTAGTTCTCCAAAGCTTTTCTAAGTGGTGTAAAAGTATCTAGGTATTGTGCTCTGCTAACCTGTAAAACCCAGCCTCACCTCTGCGAGAGCTCTTCATAAATTCCTGCTGGCGGTACAGGGGATCTTTTTGTGGTAAATGAACAGCCCAGGTACTGTACTTGGGAATATTTAATTGGGAGTGCAGAGAAATAAGCTCAGCACGCTGTATGTGTTACGTACACTACAGTGTTACCAACCCATCACCTCATGGGAATGGTTTGGGGGTTTCGGCATAAACAACTATTGCAGAATTTCTTGAATGAAACACAGGCATTTTCATTATTGAAAAATCAGATCCTACATGAGACATGCTTTTTATCACAGACAAGCTCACTGTTTGTAAAATCTAGATGATGGGCCTGAACCAAAATGAAAATTAACCTTTTTTGTGTGCTTTTTCACGCTGTATTTTACGATGGTATTTGTTGAGTTAGATAATGGTAAATGAATGAGGGCTCATTAGGGTTTCACTTGATGGATTTTGGTAACTGTTAGTGCTCTTAACGAAATAAAATCTTAGTGGTTTTAGACTTTTAGCAGAATAAGTTCATTTTGGAGGCAACTTTATTGACTTCAGTCACACAGATCTCGATAGAGTTCAGTTTGACTTACTGAATGTATTATTATTTTATGAGCAAGTTAATAAGAAATGCATGTTAAAGATGTTTCTTTTATAGTTAGAAGGAGAAAAAGAACTCCAAGCATGAATTTTAACTTCTCTGATCCTTGGAAGGACTTGTCCTGAATTGGGTACTAATTAGACATTAACTGGCAATGCTGCTTATTTAGATAGGTTAGTAATGGTTATATATTGGAGGGGAAAATGTTTCTCCGTTGGCTCTTTTTATTAATCTGAAATATTAACCAATATCGGATAGGGAAAAATATGTATATGTCATGCCCAGATCTGACCTATTGCACTGAACTTTTGAGGACTATTTAAGAGTATGTTCATCAAGATTGTTAGATGTATGCTTAAGATCCTAGAAGAAAAATGACCAAGTTACACAGTAATTTTGGCAATCCTTTAGTTTAAAATGAGTGAAATAAGAAAGCTCTCATTATCAAATCAGTACTAATTCAGCTCCCTAATAATTAGAACAGATATTAGAAAGGGACACCATTTTGTTACTGACTTCACAAGGTTTACTGTATCTTAGCTGTGCTGTAAAGGAAAAACACATTTTTCCTAGTAAACAACCAAATAGCAGCTAATATAAGTTAAAAGTAAATTAATTGTTTTAGATCAAAAAAGAATGGCTGATTAAAGAGGGTATATTAACCATATTGAAATTTGGGGTGCATTAAGCAATTAAGATATCGTACAGTTTTTGTTGTAGTCGCATTGACATGTTCATAGTTCACAGGTGAGCCAAAATGAGCAAAAAACTTTCCTTCCTTTCCTTGCTCTGTTACCAGAAAAGAGGCTCTTTAAAAGTACTTTTCATTACTGAAACAGAAAAGATAACAAAGCAGAATAGCAAAGCAATTAGCTTATTGATAATATTTAAGCAGTGTTCTTTTTTGCTGATTATATCATTTTGACGTTTCCCCCCTGTTGAACTCAGTAGAAATTACTTCTTGAAATCACTGAAGTTTAGAAAAGCCGCTTTCCCGTAAATGCATTACCAGGCAGTGGGGAGGATTGTGTGCGTGTGGAAGGCTGGGGAGATTCATGCATGTAATTCTGTTAAACAAAATCAATAAAGCTGATGACAGATTAAGTTGCTAAATTTTGTAAAACTAGACTACTGTTCAGGTCATCAGCACAGCACTATTGGATTTTCTATGGTTTAATGCTGAAAAACAGGATTATTGATTTTAGGATTTTCAGCGTATCCCCTCTGGGAGTTCTTAAGCAGTCTTTATAATTCTTCACACTTAAGTTGACAACTACAGTGACATAACTGTGTCCTCGTCTTAGTAATCATTTTCTAATCATATTGGAAAAGGCTGGAAATGGTTAATAAAATGATTATTCCAGACAAACAAGGGAACAGGGTTGTCAGGATGTCGCTTCTTTGTCTGGTGGTCATTGCTACCTGACTGCCATCTTCCCTTGGAATTAACTTACAGTCACAGATTAAGACCTTTGACTGTCATAAATCTGCTTCCCAATATGTTTGACTGGCAGGGGAGTTCACAAGCCGTCCCAATATAAATAGGATTTTAGCACATCCGAAGTAAAACGGGCTGTTTTGCGGTTGACTTTGTTGGTGTATATTCATTGCTCCTCTCCCGATCCATGTGTATGCATGCCTGCGTGTGTATGCATGTGTGTGTGTACGTAAAGTAGAAGCTGAGATAGGCTAACAAAATGAACTACTGTATGCAAGAAATATATGAAGTGCACCCAGCTGCTGGTAGCAATTGCTACATGCAGTCCACTGATTATTGCACATATATCGAAGATAATCAGGGTTACAGCAGTTGTGATGCTCAGGTCCTGCACAGTAACAACATATATATGGAACAGGCCTGGGCGGTGAATCAGCCTTATACCTGTAGTTACCCTGGAAACGTGTTTAAAAGCGAGTACTCTGACATGGACATGGCCCTGAATCAGTACAACCAACCTGAATTTTTCACAGAAGAAAAACCTACTTTTTCTCAAGTGCAGTCGCCATCGTACTCTCAGAAGAAAGGTAGGGGCATTTTATTTAAATAACAAAAAAAAAAATAATCTCTGTTTTTGTTTTTGTTTTGCTTTAAACTTATAGTTGCATCAGTTGGCTCAGATGCATCTTTGAATGTGAAGGCTGCCTGTTCAAAATTGAAAGCAGCAGTAACATAGGTTGCTAGGTGATTGTAAGGTTTTCGGTGAGCGATGGGGATTTCCAAGCACTTTTTCTTAATCTGTAAGAGACATTTGCAAATATATTGTTTTTTTCTGCTTTCCTGGGCTATTAAGTTCCTTTGCTATTCATCAGTGAGCTCGATAAGAAAGTTTCTCTTCTGAAATGTCATCATTATATATTCTGCGTCTTAAAGCTATGTTTCTGGTTACCTACAAACTGTTTTAGTCCTTGTTTTCAGTAAATGTGAACTCTGTTTGCTCAGCAAGTCAGGCAAAACATTTTTAAAATAGGACTGTAAATATGTATGGGAAAATGATTGTGTTTGAGTTACTATCTTCTAAGTGAAAACCATGAGTTTCTGATTATGCAGAGCAAAAAAGACTGAAAATTCAAGAATATATCTGTGCAAGAAAGATGACTTTGCATCCAAAAGATTGCAAATCCAAATCAGTATGTTTGTGAGATGTGCAATGTCTGGTCCCTCAGGGTTAAATCGTTGCTGGTTTTTAGAATTTATTCTTTTGCTTTCAAGTAAGCAAAGGAGATTTAAAAAGAGCCCAAAATACCAACAAACATTTGGAAATGTTTTCAGTGTTGTTTGTTTTGAACTCGGAGAGCTGAACTGACACATACGAAGTATACATTCTCTGTGTTTCTTTAAAATCATTAAATTATTAAAGAAGAAAAATAAACAGTATGTTTTACCAAAATAATGTTCTTTTCTGATGAGATCGGATTTTCTGTATGCAGTTTTCCAAAATCCAGATGAATATGATGTAACTAGAGAGATAAAGAAAACACCATTTGCTACTTTTGAAGTATCTTTGTAGTGAAAAGTAGACTGTTTAATTTTATTAACTACATGGAAAACTGAAATATTTTCCTTTGGGCAAAAAATATTCATTAACCCTTGAAGCAATAAATCTGTATGATTGATAGAAAAATGTCTTAATTTTGTACTTTGAACATCATCATATTTCATAATAAAGAAAATTATTTTTAAAATCCTTCTTGGAAGCTGTAAAAGCATGATTAAATTGTAGGCTAAATGTAGTTGTGGGTAATGCATGTTTTTGTGTTGTGCAACATTTTAAATGCTTTTTAAGGCTATTTATCTGCTGTTGGCTTTTAATTAATGAATTCATAGCCTTTGCAGACTTGTCCCATGTCTTATTTTTGGTTAAAGAAAAAATCCATCTCAGGATTAACTTAGAAAAAATAAAGACTTGCTGTTGCAAAGTCACTGAAGGAATACATTTTTCATAATGTTAAAGGCTATAAATAATAATTGATACACTTTGATCAGAGCTTTAAGCTATTTCAGTACTCAGACATCTGACATCTGTCCTGTGTAAAGTTTTTGTACTAATTTGTTTGAAAGAATTCAGAGTTGTTTTTTGAAACTGCTTGTCTGCCCTTGTTTTCTACCACCTCAGTTTCACTAAGAAATGACGGTGAATTTCGGTGGAAGCTGACTCTCGAGCAGGCTTTTAATTGATCATTCACAGAGATTGAGCAATGTGTTCCGGGATTCTGTAGAGCCTTATTACTGTGATAATCAATAAAAAGTGGCCTCCCTTCTGTCAAACCTATGCAAATGTTGAGTTTGTTAAGCAGAAGAGATCTAAACTGCGTGGGACATGTGCATCTTCTCTTT
>VZRR01003434.1:0-24020 GCA_013398015.1 Oreocharis arfaki | reverse complement strand
TTTTTTTTTTTTTTTTTTAATTTCTATCTTTTAAGCAAGCTATCGTAAAATTAACGGATCTTTTAATCCTGTCCTAAGAACAGAAGGCTTTTCACAGGGCATGTGTGCCTGTATTGATCCAGAATTGATTGGGGGAGCGAGTGAGTTTGTTAGAGAAGCCTTGGTAATAGCCCATTAAAACAAAATTAAGTCCCTAAACAGGTGTTCATGAGGAGTCTTGATTGTTGCAGTTGGTATTTTTATTAGTCCCCTAAAATTTGTCATAATCTCAATAATGTGCTATTCAAATCAAATTGTGCTTTACAGTAGCACATGGACTCTTTTCCTATCAGAACTCTTGCTAGTTACTAAATGGTTAAAGTCTTGTTTTTCCCTCTGGGAAGAAAAAGAATCAACATTTTATATGCTGAAAAGCTTATAATTTATGAAAGGGCATTTAATTACTTCTCTATTTTTATGTCACTTTGAAAGAATTCAGAAAATAACTTGAAAAACAAGAACCAAAGACCCCAGCAATGTGTCACTAAGGAAAAAAAAAAAGCATTTATAAAGCATTGCCAGTTATTCTAAATGTAAGAAAGCTGCTTCAGTTACTACTGTACATTAAAAACCATTATTCCCTGACTGTCTGTCAGAAATTCTGGTGAAAGAATTAACTTTTAAAGAAAAGAATTGTAGTCCAGAAAATCAAGAGGTGGAGATATGGGTTTAGCTTTGCATCTACTTGTTGCTCCATTACCTTTTGTGCTCTGGTGTACGCTGTTAAAAGGTGACAGCACAACATTTGTGCCAGAGCTTACTGTTTTATTAAGGATGCCCTTTTGGACCTGATCCTGCCCTAGGAAACAGGCAGCCAGATTCGCTTTGTTTTCTGCATAATGCTGTGAAATCTGATAAGCAGAGCAGGGCTCATGGTCGTCGGGAGAACGAGGTGCCCTTCTCAGTTTTGTCCCGAAGAGCTTAAACTGGAATATTTTTCTCCTCATGCACTGCTGCCAGCCATGGTGAGCTTGCAGCAGTGCATGCTGGATGGGTGATGCTCTGGGGGAGCCTGTGCCCCCCTGCCCTTGTGCAGAGGCTGAGCAGACAGGCAGAAATGTCCCTGAATCTCCTCACACCACCTATGCTGTGAGGAGGAGTACCCAGCAACAGGGAGGAGATAATGGCAGTTAGGAAGGTACAAAAGAAATATGTACAGGAGTCCAGAAACCTCAGTTTCCCCACACTTGGTGTCTGCGCAGTGTTTTGGGCATTTGGACAACACAGGAGAAATGTCTGTGAAGTTAAAACTGGGATGAGAGTTGGCTTTCACTTTCCTTTGCACAGTAATTTCCTGGACAAGGTTAATGAAGGATGTCCACAGGTGTCTGTGAGGTTAGGCTTTAACTTCAGATTCTGTGGGGACGGAGAGCAGTAAGCAGAGGCTGCCCCCCAACCAAGGGTTTGCAGGGGGGAATGCTTGAGTTTAGGCTGTAGCAGAGCCAGCTCCTCATCCATGAAGCTCACCTTGCTTCCCAGATGCCAGTGAGATACCAGTGAGGTTAATGCCGTCTTTTGAAGGGCCCTTGGTATGGTGGGAGAACGGGGCTTTTGAAAGTTGTTATTATTGTTGTTATTTTTATAATTGTATTTGCCATAATTATTTCTCTTTATATTTTGTCAGGCAATTAACGTGCAGCTGAGAATACGTACTGTGTGGGTGCTAGAGTATGCAACTGAATTAGTCCAAACTGAGTTCTCAGCAGTGTGAAAACATTAGGGTACTTTCTAAACAGCTAAGAAAAAGTAACATGAAGCTTATACCAAAACATCATCTCATCAATGCAGGGAGTGTGTGTGGATGTAATCAATTTACAGAAACACTGAGAATTTGTCAACCTGGTCTTTGCAGCAGAGCATCTCCCAGTATGTTAACGATTATTCAAGGCTGAAAAATACTAATTTTGCTCTTGACCACCCATCTAAGGAAATAGCACTAAGAAAAATTGCATAATCCATTGCATAAATCATTATGCATTTGGAATTATGTTTCTTTCATAATAGAAAGTCAATGGAAATAATGTGTTTTCATCTCTTTTACCGTAACCTTTCCACAACCAGATGAAGGATGAGAAAGTGAAGTAAGTTATACTTTGCTCTGTTTAGTGAGGCTTAGATTTCTAAATAAATAACTTTCTTGCAGTACTAAGATATTGTCTCTAAAAACATTTAAATAATTGAGGGGTGGGGAAATGGCATGATCTGACCCTTAAAGTGGTGTGTTTTGTACCTGTAGTTGGTAATGGCTGGAGGTGCAGTACCGATTGCAGAAGTTTAAGTGATAACACAGTTGGGGCTAAAATGTTTTCAGCACATTCTCTGCAAAAGCACTGTTGTTGATAAGGTTTCTGACTCAGCCTAAGGAGCAGAGCTAATACACTGAAAAGTTGTTGAGAGAAAAGGGACTATAAAATATGTTTCAGATTCGATCTTTGCAGAATCTTTAGCCAAATTTTAGTAATTTCATAAATCAAAGAATGTCAACAAAGATCAAAATGGAGGACAAGCAAGCCCGCTAGCTAACAAAAAATGTGTGAATCTGTTCAGCAACATTCTCAGTGCTTCCAAGCTCAAAGGAGAAATAAGCCATTTTTCTCAGTGGGAGTAATTTAAAGAAAGTGGGAAACAAGGATCAGTGTATCAACCCAGTCTTTCAGATCAATGTTGATAATAGCACAAATAAGAATAGAGTATGCTTTTTCTCTCTTGGCTCTATGCTTTCACCAACAAACACTCCATTTGAGCTTTCTCTGCACAAGTATGTCAAGGATGATGTATGGCTGGTCCTTGTAATTTTTTAGAATTTGTAAAGAGTTCAAGGTGACTATGAAAGCAGTAGAACAGCAGTACAAATTTACATTTCAGTTTTAATACAGTTGGGGATTCTCAAGGTAGTAATTAATTTCATCTTTTTCATTTTCTTTCTGCAGTGTCTAGTAAGTGAATACCAGCTTACTGTTGAGTCCTAACTCCTCATTTTTGTGAGTGGTCTCAAGTCATGCAAACCATACCGGATGAGGGAAAGAAAGATTTCAGGGAATATATTTAATACATGGCTCTGCCAGTGTACAGTGAAAATTAAAATACTGAATAATGGTCTTGAAATGTAAGCATCCTTCTGCAATAGCAAAAAATGGCATTTTCTGCCTGCAAGCTATAAATCTGTGGTGGATTAGGACAAGCTGATAATGAACATCTGGTAGACAGGCATAATTTGTTTGCATCAGTGTTACTCATATCCCTGTTTGGTAGTCAAATACCGTTTGGTTCTACAATTTTTTTAAGGTGCGGATTAATTCCCTAGGCGAATATCGCATTATCTGTACAGACCTGGAGATATAAAGTATATGCAATGATACTTTAACAAAACTGAAATTGGTTCTTTACTTTTCTCAAAATATGCTTTTTTTGTTGTTGTTGTTAATGTGTACCAGGTACAGAGGAAAAAGAAACACTATAATTTTGTTTGAGTTTGTTATGATTGAAATAGTTTTTCTTTGCCTTGTTGCTTGGAGGAATAGCCACTGAATGTCTCATTTGTGTCTCTCCAGCCCATTACACTGTACAGAGTCATATATGCTGCTTTAAGGCATCAAACTTGCAAATGGTAATCCAAGAGTGCATGCATACAGTATTAATGAAGGAGTACCTCAGATGACTGCATAGGTTAGCAGATCTCCTTCTGTCCTTACGGCTGCTTGGGGCAGACTCATTGAGCATTTTCCTGTTTGAGGGAATTGTTTCCTGCCATACCTGTACAATGCTACAGTTGTGATTTAAATCGCTCTCAAGATTGGCTATAATGGATTATATGACATACTCTTCTGGAGAGGGGCAACTGGTCCTTCTGTGTGCTTAGCCTTGCCAAGACAGTAAGATTAGGCAGACTGGCAGGTGGGAGTCTGGGGACCAAAGGTGTTACTTTAGGCTACAGGGGAAGCAGCAGACATGGCAGATCAAGGTCATTCACTGTTATTCTCTGCTCAAAACAAAGATCCAAGGTGGGCATTGGGATAAACAATGTCAAGTCATACTCGACAGATAATTAACTTGGAGGATCATACAGGTTGCAACAAATGACAGTCCATGAGGATGCTAAATACAGCAGACTTGAGACAGCAAGGAACAATACTGGTTGTTCTGTACAATTTGGTGAGGTTGATGTTGCTCTCGAACAGTTCCTCTTAGCTATTTACTTAAAAGGTTTTGACCGAGAAGTAAAAGATAGATTATGGGTACCTGAAATAGGAACCTACCCGATGTTCCTGTGAGATTTATCAGACGTTCTTCTGTAGTAAGAGAGCACCTGGGTTTCTCTGTCCAGACAGCATCTGCTTTTCCACATAGGCGTTTTTGTTTTTGCCTCAGTGTTACTACACACACATGAAGCAGAAGTACTTGTTGATATGAGAGATGAGTTACTAATAGTGGTGCAAAGAGTGAGACAAGTCTGTTGCTCTGCCCCTTCATCAAAACATCTAACAGACAACTCTGCTGCCATCCATGGCTTCCCCAAGAATCTCCACTGTGCTATTTATTTCTTCCATGCTGGTACCATGTTTAGAAAAAGTGTTGAATTTCTTCCTGCTAATGCTGTTTCTAACTCTGAGAAGCAGAAAAATGTACTGAATCTGTTTATCTGCACGTCTTTCAAATGAAATTGTATTGAATTTATACAGAGGTCATACAGGATATTTGCAACTACTAGAGATCACTTAGAGTGGACATTAGTGTTTGTCAGAACTGAATGTAAATCCACTTCTTCCTTTTGCAGTGATATCTGCTTGAATTATATCTTTTAAAAATACTGCTGAAGGTCCAGTTTTCCCACTCTAGCTGTTTCTGACCCCGTTAGCTCTTGGAAGAAGTGTTAAAAATATAGAAAACTGTAATAGAAAGAAAAGATATGTGTATTGCACACTTCTGTTGTGAATGATTTCTTGGGCTAAGATTTTTCTATTCTTGTCTCCTGTTGAATCCCTAGAAGCGTTCCAAGTGTGTGCTTCCCTTGTGACAAAGGCTCAATCCTGTGGAAGTACTGAATGTAGTATTTAGGTAGCTTAAGTAATGCTTAATGCTTCTGATGCAAGAAAATTGGGAATGTGGTTGCGTGTAAGGATGCCATTTTAAATTTCTGCTTATGAGTCCCTTTAGGAGATTGGGTCTTCTGCCAGGTTGGAAACTGTTTCCTATATTGGTTAAAACCATGAAACTCCAGGAAGGAGATGGACAGCAGTGGTCACATGCATGACCTACTGTATGTATTTAAGGAAGCAGTTTAGACAAGTGGTCTCCTGCTCCTCCAGTAGACCAAGTTGCCATTACATGAGCAGCACTAACCAGTTTGTATAACAATGAAATATCAAGGCATTTAATTCAGAAACAATTTTTGAGGAAGCTAACCAGGGATACTGAATTTTAAATGACATAGTTTATGCTATGCAAAGTCTCTTTCTTGAATAGCAGTAACCAGCAGTAACGAGAAGCTATTGATCTTTATGAGAAATTTAGGGGAAAATTCTGCATCCCTTTGCTACATCTTCTGCCCACTCTATCAGCTCTATGTTGTGTATGTGTTGCATGTGCAGAGGCAGGTGTGAGTAAAGTGGGGGCAGGATGGAGATAATAGCCTCTGCTAATCCCCCACTGGCATAGTGTCTATTAGGAGTCAGTGATGTAATTAGAGTTGAAACCCTGCTGTCTCTCATCCCTCAATGTCACATGGCCACCAGTCTATCCAAGCATAACTTGTTCATCATGGAGAAATGCAGCCTGAACATAAATCTGGTCGTCTGCTGTCTTGTAGACTGGCTGGATACAACATTAAGATCTCAGCTCATTCCCCCACTCCCCTTTCAGATGTCAGTAGGAGTATTGGCAGACCTGAGATGCCCATATCCAGGCATGGCTTCCAAGTACTACTGCTTCCTCGTTTTAGAGAGGAGAGATATATGTTCCTCTATAATTTGAGGTTCTCATAATTACACTCAAACTAGGCTATACAAATACTTTCTGCCTTCTTTGCTTTCTCCTGATTTACTCACCAGCCTAAAAAAGTTTAAACATTTTAAGTTCAGTTAACTTTAACTTTGATTTGGGCTTTCTTTTCTGGAGAACCTCTGAAAGCATAGCCTTAGGAAGGCACTTTAATTTAAACTGTCTGTTACTGAGCTGCCCCTCTGGCATGTTAGTAGCAGGAAGATGATGGCACCCCTCTTGTAGCATCCTCCAGCAGCCTTCTGCTGCCCTGAATCTTGCTGCTGGTTGTCCTCCAAGTGACTGGTGTCCCAAGTCCCCAAGCTGTAACAACCCGTACTGCTGTGAGGGCTGCATAAAGACAGTGTCTGGCCTCGTGTTTGGTGCTACAGATGGATTCAGCAGCCCAGTGGCAAGGGGTAGTGTTACAGGCAGCCACATCCAAAGGGCTCTCCTTCATTGCACTCAGAAATTCCACTCAGCTGGCAGTTGATGCAAAACCGGGAGGAGCGGCTGCGACAACAGATGAGTATGCTGCCATTCAGAGCAACCTAGGCAGGCTAGAAAAATGGGATGAGAGGAATCTCTTGAACTTCATCAAAGGGAAAGGCCAATTTCTGCACTAGGGCAGAAATAATAAACACAGCAGTGCAGGCTGGATCCCAACTGGCAGGAACTTGCCAGTTCTTAGGGGTTCCTGGTCGGGAGCAAGTTGCATATGGGCCAGCAATGTGTCCTTGAAGCAACGGAGGTAAATTGCATCCTGGTCTGCTTTAGGAAAATCATCACCAGCAGCTTGAGGGATGTGATCCTTGCCTTTTGTTCAGCTCTAGTGAAACACGTCTGCAGTGTTGGGTCCAGTTCTGGGCTCCTCAATACAAGAAAGACGCAGACATCCGGGAGCAAGCCCAGCAAAGGGCCACGAAGATGATGAACTGGAACATCTCTTCTGTGAAGAGTAACTGAGAAAGCTGGGACTGTTCAGCCTGGAGCAGAAAAGGCTCAAGGGGGCATATCAGTGTGTGTAAATACCTGATCCCCCATACTGTAGATGACAGGGCTAGACTCCTCTCAGTTCCCAGTGACAGAACAAAAGGCAATGAGCACAAATAGAAATACAGGGAATTCATTCTGAGAATAATAAAATAGTATTTTCTTTTCACTTTGAAGGTGACAGGGCAGAGCACTTGCACAGATTGCCCAAAAAGGTTGTGGAGTCTCTATCCCTGGAGATGCTCAAAAGCTGTCTGGTCATGGTCCTGGACAGCTGGCTCTAGGCAGCCCTGTATTGAGCAGGGATGTTGGAGCAGTTGACCTCCGGAAGTGACTTCCAACCTCAGCCATTGTGAGATTCTGTGAAATGTTTGCTACACTCTGGTAATCTTACAGAGTTGCACACCTATATAAATAGGTGCACTTTCCTCTCGGCCCTCAAAGGGAATCTGAGATCTCATGTTACATCTTCACAGTGAGATTTTTCAGAAGGTAAAGTTCCAAACCATAGGTCCATGAGTCATGGAAACTTTGATTTTGGAAGGTTTCTGTTTTACCCTGTTTAAAAGCTCTCTGTAGTTATGATTACTTTTTGCTTGCCATCAGAATTGTTTGGTTTTTTGCTCAAATTGAAAATATGTTCGTGTTTTCAAAACAAATGTCATTGTGGAAAAAGAACCAAGCATTGCCAATTTTTTTCACAGCAGGAATATTTTCACTGGCTGGATCTGGTAAATCACTTCAGAAGAGAAAATTTCATTCCAGCACATACATGTACACACACACACACACACACACACACACACACATTTGAATGTCCACATATTTTGCTTTAAATTCAGGTTATGATAAGTGTTCTTGTGGAACCCATCCAGGTCAGGCATGCTCAATACAGCTTGGGCTATATGTTGCTAGTACCTCTCTGCTTTGAAACAAGCCATCTGTCAGTAAATATTTCTTATACCAAGTTTCCCAGTCACGCTGAAACCTGGGGTCTCATCTGAGTGTACAAGTATATTGAGGTTTTTTCTGATCTATAGAACAGAAACATATTGGATGTCTTAACTGCTATTTTATTATTTCACATCGAATCTTTTGAAGTAATGAGTATTTTCTGAGGTAGTATTTCACTCAGGAGAGAGAAATCATGTTCCGGCTTTTCCTCCTTGACCAGTAGACACTGATTCAGTCTGAAGAGTAGAAGATCTTATAGACTGTGTTTCATTAAGTCTGTAACATAATACAAGCTTTTATTCAGGAAATTCAGTGAGCTCGGAAGTATGGCACTGGTAGACAAGATCTGCAGTGGATTTTAATACAATCTTTTTATATCAAATGTATCATATAGTTTTATATGGAGTTTACATGCCACATCCTCTTTTTCTTTGCAGGGTATATACCCAGTTACTTAGACAAGGATGAGCTATGTGTAGTATGTGGGGACAAAGCCACCGGATATCATTATCGCTGCATCACTTGCGAAGGTTGCAAGGTAAACGGCACGGTGGGAAAGTGGGAATCAGAAATAGCTCTCCAGCTTCTCCATTATACAGACTTCCTGAACTGTGCTGTCAAATCAAATAAAGGCAGATTAGAAGCTAATAAGAACATCCAGTACTGATGATAAGCCGTATCTGGCCGTGCTGCTGCTCTTCATATGCATAAGGAATATAGTTGATTTTTGCCGTGTTTGCTTCTGAAAAGAAAACAAAAATTTAGATTGTTGTTGTTGCTGTTTAACAGTTAGCTTTTGAATTTCCATTTTTAATGTTTCTTTAGTCATGTTCTCAGCCAGGGTACATCAGCATGCTCCCAGCAACTCCACCGAAGCTGTTTATGCAATAGCTGAGGTTCTGCTTATGGCTATGAAGAGTCTGTAGTGATTAGCAGTGTTCCAGTGCCTCTCATCATCCCCGTGAAGAAGCAAAAATCAAAATCCCTTCCACATGCTTGTACTACTTTGGGAAGCATTGACACCCAACTAAAATAGTTTCAAAAAGATTTTGACTTCTTTAACTTAAGCATATTGAAATGTGCTTTCAGCCCTAAAATGCATCTCCAAGACTATATGCAAAATTAAATTTAAAAAGAGATCGCTTTGGGCAAGTAAATGAAAAAATTGAGTAACAGAATCAGGCGCATCTTACATGGTTTCACTGCCATGAATTTGCCTGAATAGCTTGAGATTCTGTAAGGAAGCTATTCTTTCCTGCAGAAAATAAAAAATTATTGTTTTTCTAAAAAAATGGGACCACACATGTCTTGGACTAGTGTCATGAGACTGAACCACAGAAGTCTCATTCTGTCCTTCCACAAAGTCTGGAACATTTGGATCTGAGATTTTGGGTTTGGATTGGCTTTAGAGCCCCTCATCACAGTAACTCTTGTGTTGGAGTAGTTCCCTTGGTTGTACATCATTGCCCTAAGTTACATTTATGAAGTGCACAGAGACCTAAATATCCTAAATAAATAAATATGTATAGCAGATTCGTAGTACTATTCATAATGGTTTTATACATACACTTACACACACTGTATGAAAAAAATACTTGTATCTTTAAAAAGAACTGTGGAGCTGCACAAGTGATTCTTACACATTTGCATCCTGTATACCAGATGATAACAATACATAACATGTATGGATACAGCTTAATTCAGATATAATGGGAAGTAAGCAGCGCTGTGGCATTGTGAAGTACACTTAGCTCCCAGCTGAACAGCTGTATCTCTTGCCAGCTTTCCTGCTAAGGTTTTTGTTACTTCAACTCAAGTGGTTCTTTTTATGCCTACCATCTATTTTAGAGACCTAGTATACAAATTTGCCTTTATCTTCAGATACAGTTCTTCTGTCTGATGTACAATTTAAAATAATGCTTATGTGCACAAGGAACTGAGCTAACAATTTGCAAAAAGTAATTAATTTCTTGGGGGAGCTGCCTACACATTTCAAGTTGTATGATTTATTAGCAAAGTTATATGTTTTATCAATACACAATATATATAATCAATTTTCAATTAATTTGTCATTTACTAGTTGCTTCCACTCAAAGTCACTTTAGTTTTGTGAGAAGAATAATCAGGGCTGACAGCCAAAGATATGCTTTGGCAAGTGCTTTTGCGAACAAAGCATCCTCACACATGATTTCTGAAGAGTAAATTGTGAGGAATTTAAATACAAATAAATGAACAGTGAGTTCTGACATCACTGAAATGTTTTCCAGACTTTACTCATTGCATCTACTGCTATATAGGTGTGTAGTAAAGGAGTTTAGGAAGAGTTGCTGCCTACAATACAATGTGCTTGCTTTTATTGATGAAAATAACGCTTCTGTGGTGAAGTGTTTGGACAGATACAGAGAGCAGCTTCCTTAACACATTGTATCTAGAGATGAACAAAGGTTTTTTGCAAAAAGTTTCTGAGAAGTGCAAAGAAATGAGAAGGTGAAATGGGCTGTCCCAATACAGGTGATGGAGAGCCTTGCCATTATAAAGCTACAGCTACATTAAATCCTGTGTGAGGCTTGGAAAACAGAAGCTGGCTTGCTGAGATTCATTAAGAGATTTTTCCATCTCTTGCTGTAACTATTGATAACCCCATGACCCTGCTTGTCCATAGCCACCTTAGGTCTTCAGGGAGGAGAGAGGCAGATCCTGTCTGTAGGAATTTGTCACAAGGTTGAGAACAGAACCAAAAATGGGTGTTCAGTAGATGGGAGTTTGAGACTTATTCCAAACCCCACATAGGGATATCTTGACTGTGATTTCCTGGATTTTATCTCAACACAGCTGGTCCCAGTCTTGCAAAGGCTCACACACAAGCTTTATGCCACTCAGTTTAATTAACATTTCAGATCTTAACGTAATTAAGGAAGAAAGAGTTGTACTCTTACCTCAAGCTGAATCTTGTGAGATAGAACTCTAATGAGGACAAGGCTCTTTATTGTCTTCACAGGAGTTAGGAGTACAAGATGAAATACAGACTTATCTGTACATGTTAATTCAACTTCCTGTGTTAAAAGAAATTGCTCACTGCAGTAAGATTTTACTGGGTGTTATTTAACATGATTTAAAAACAGACCTTTTGCCTACTGAAGTGAAGAGACTATTCATTAGATAAAATCTCAGCTGAAGAGACTATTCATAAGGTAAAATCTCACTTGAATTTTGCCATTGTTTTGACTAAAACCAAAGCCATTCTCAGCAGCCTCAGTCAAACTGGACCAGGGTGTCAGTGTGTTCTCTGTGTCAAGGTGATCTCAAGCTGCATTGCTGAATGTACACGGTCTCAAATAATGATGAAACTTGAAATTAAGGCAAAGTCTAAATTTCTTGCTTTACAGCCTATCTTGTTCATATCTTGCAGTCTTGAGGAGTTTATTTAGCCCTTGCAAAAGTCAGTGAGAAAAATCCTGTTGAAATTAATACTAGGATTATGTCCATAATGTTCAGAGATAAATTTTATCTGATTTCTTTACCTGCAGTGAGGCTTTATGGGGTGTACAAATGAGTGAATTCAGTGGAGTTGCATTAGTTCATATGGTCTTAGGATCTGTTTAAATTTGAAATATAAATCTATATTATGATAAATTAGATAGATAGATAGATGGATAGATAGATAGATGGATAGATAAATATAGAGAGGAATCTTCGGTGGTGATGGGGCTTTTGAAAGCCATTCTGTGGTAGATGCACATTAAATCTGCTTCTCAGAAATAATTTATAAATTAGGGATCCACTGTTTAGAACCAAACTCAAAGATTGTGTAGACTGTATTTGCAAAATCTTTGTCTTGCCCAGACTTGGTTGGTTCATTGGTTGGTTATTTGGCTTTTATGGAAAGAAAGGAGTAGAATGTTTGTCCTCAATCCTTTAATAGCACAAACACACTACCATTCTTACTATTTGCAGAAGCTGCTCTTTAATTAAAATGATGTGTATGCTTTTCAGTATCCTTCCAAATGATTACAGAGTTTGGAAAGGGGCTCAAAATAAAATACTTCATATAAAAAAAAAAATTAACACAGTAAAACGTAAGACTACGAGAAGACATGTACACAGTATTTGTGCCTCAAGACAGCATTACTTTGCACCTTTACTTACTTAAGATGTCAATGTGTTTTTAATTTTTAAGGAAAATCAAGAGAAATGCCACACACTATAAAGCTGTTTTGAGAGTTTCAGGGAATGAAGTGTGTTATCTTGCATACTTAGGTACATGCCTAACAAACAAGAGTATCTCCCAATTTTTAAAAATTGCTCAGTGCTCATGTTTTCCAATGTATTTATTTCTTGCACTTAGGGTTTTTTTAGAAGAACCATTCAGAAGAACCTCCATCCAACCTATTCCTGTAAATATGAAGGAAAATGTGTGATAGACAAAGTAACAAGAAATCAGTGCCAGGAATGTCGCTTCAAAAAATGTATCTTTGTTGGCATGGCAACAGATTGTAAGTATATTTTCCTGGTTTTCCTTCTTTTATCTTTTTTTTTTTTCAGTGTCTGTGTTTGCTTTAAAGAATGTTGATTGATGAAGCTTGTTAAAGTAAAGTAGAACTGCCAGCACTTCTCTGGTTTTAATAACTTGTACCAGGGAATTGCACTCACTGCATTAAGCCCCTTTCACAGGGCTGTAATTTTTTGTTTATCCTTCATCAGGCTGCACCTTCTCCTGGCCTTACCAAGCTGAGTAACAGTAGGAATGGTCACTCTTTGGAGGAGAGGAGGGAGAAATGCATCTGGATGGACACTTTGCTTGAGATAAAAACATCTTGTTTAGAAAATTCTGGAGGATGTGAAATTGAATGTCATTGTATGAGTCATCCTGCAGTTGTTTGTTTTATTTTTAGCCCTGAAGAAGTTATCTGCTGCAAAGATTTCAACTCTCCTTCTAAAGAACTAGAAAATATGGCTGTAAGATTAACCCTTAGGGGTCTTTTTTTCCTGCCGTTGCACAGGGATTTACACCAATAACTTCAATTACTACAAATGGGAGGAAGTCACGTAAAACCCCCAGAAGTCACATAAATCCCCTTGTGCCTTCATGGTTGTTGCCAGTATAATCCTTTGCAGAACTGACAAGAAAACAGGCCCAGTAAACAGCAGAAAAATTGTCTGACTTAATATTTTCATTGTTAATGTAATGTATAACAGTGCCTTCTGTCTAGAGGGAAATAGACTAAAGGAGACAATTTCGTTGTGGCCAGGTGGACCTTCAGGAGAGGAGCTGGTTACCAGGGAAGTGGTGAGCAGAGCAGCTCTGGGGCTTGTGTATCTGGAGTCACTGGAAGTAACAGGACTTTACAGGAACACCATGTAGCCACTTGTGGGGATTAGGGAAAGAGCCAAAGGCAGGTTGATCTGATTGTGTCATGCTTCAGGCAGATGAGCCTTCCGTGAGTAAGTGCTCCCACTTTTCTCAATCCATGTTACCTTCTGCTGGCTTCCAAGAAAATGTTCTGCACTTCAGAGCAGTGAGTGTGAGCGCGCTGGTACAACTTTAAAGAAAACAGAAGTTCATCTTTTCCGACATGGATTACTCCAAGTCCATTATAGGAGCACTTTGACACCTCACAGTTTTGCATTTTAGTTTTATTGGTGGAATACCCTGAGGGCAGTGGCAGTATGCAAAGCATTACCAGGACAGTAAGTCATTCTTTGCTATCCAGGCTTCTGAGAAAATGAAGTTTGAAGGGAGAAATAAGAGAACTGTCTCAACTGTGGGTCTTGCTGAGGTACTTCCTTACTGATTAGTTAAGGTGTTTGTAACCAACTGGTACCTCAGGCACAGAAAAGACCAAAGTTCTGACAGCCTTAAGAACTTCCTGCTATTTTTGTATGTTTTTTTCCCCTGCTAGTGGTGTTGGATGACAGCAAGAGGTTGGCAAAGAGGAAGCTGATAGAAGAAAATCGAGAGAAGAGACGTCGGGAAGAGCTGCAGAAAACCATTGGGCACAAACCAGAGCCAACGGATGAGGAATGGGAGCTCATCAAAATTGTTACTGAAGCACATGTGGCCACCAATGCACAAGGAAGCCACTGGAAGCAGAAAAGGAAATTTCTGGTAAGGACTGTAGCCTTGTATGCTGCTCTTGGAGCCACTCTGTTCTTTCTTCTGCCTTCCCAGCATTGCAACCCCAAAGAGATTTTATCTGCCAGTGTACTGATCTTTATGGGAAAAGGATGATTTTACGTAGTTATTACTTCCTTTTTCGTGTCTGAACCTCAGTGTTTGATCAGACCACGTATTTCAAAAGATGGAGATCGTGTTGCTATGTTAAGGCTTACTCAGCTGTATACTTTTATTGTGCTGTGATAAGAAAAAGTTGAAAAGTTGTTTCACTCCTGATTAAGAACAGAAGCAGTCTATAATGCATACTGTATCTTTTTTAGTATATTCTATCTAGGGATAGTTGTCTTTTTTAGGAGCTATCATAAAACATTGAAAGTGTTAAAACAATATAAAGTTCTAGATGAAAGCTGGTATTTTTTGTTAATAACTCTTGGGTTTTACCTCTTTTGGTTAATGGTGAATACATTAATGAAAATAAATTAGGCAAAGAAATTAACATCAGTGAGAACAGGATGATACATACACTACACCATTGGGATTTCAACCTACAAAACAATTTATATTTTCATCCTATAACTAAGGATCAGAAAATAAATGGTGATTTGCGATGCTCAACCTTAAAAAAGGATTTGATTTTTCTTAATAGATTCTTAAAGGAAATAAGTGCAGAATGCAAGATGCTTACACAGCACAAAAGAGGGATTATAGACTGCATTTCAGGAATACACAAGGGTCTTCAACAGTCTGTGTATACCAAATCAGATAGAGCACACTCATCTTTTTGCAAGCCTAGGCTCTCACTGCATAATTCACCATCAGAGTTTCAACTCACTGTTGAATTGCTGAGAGAAATTATGTATTCAAAGCAGCTGATCTCTTTTATAATGTTGGGGGTTTTTTTAATTCCAGTGACACCATCTAAATTTCTATATAAATGGCTCATGATCATAGCATTCTACAGTCAAGAAACCACAGCCAGTTGTCACTGGCAAGAAGCAGGAGAGAATTTTACAGGGGTGTTGCAGAGCAGGGTTTGTGGTGCTGGTTTGAGCAGATCAAGAAGCAGCTGCAGTAGTACTTTTGGTTGCGTAGACTGGAGTGCCGTTCTTTGGGTGTCACTTGGTTTGGGATAAAGCCTGGGGAGCTCGAGGATGGGGCTGGGAATGAGCTGTTGAAGAGCAGGAGAAGATGACAGCCTGCCCCAGGAGCTATGGATCTGTCCTTATGCAGCTGAGGCTGGTTCTTTGACAACAGGAACTTCACTGAGGTCCAGACCTCTTCTACTGTTGAATTAGGTGGCAAAGGCTCCCCTCCAGTGTGTTAGCTTTATCTGGCTCTCCTGACTCCTTTTGCCTTTCCCAAGAAAATGCTGTCCTCTTTGTTTTTCTCCGTGACAATGGTTCACGTGTGTTTAAGCATTTGGTCTTTTTGGTTGGAAGTGATGAAGGTTGTTTATCATGAGCACACAGACAATACAGTTTAGTTACCCAAGATTCAGGGAGGGAGGGAGTCTAGAAATGAGTTTATTTGAGTTTTTTAGTAGAAACCATCGGATAATTGAGCCCAGTCCTCTTCATTGTTCCTTTGCAATTGGTGCATGCTTTATTAACACATTGCTGAGTTTTTTCTTGTAAGAAGTTAGATTTAGATTCACATTGGTGACAGAGCTGTGGAAGGATCTTTTATGATGTCTTTCTTTAAAAAAGTGGTTGAACACAAGTTTTTATTACAGACAGCACTTTCAGCACCTCCCCTGTTTAAGTGTCTCTTATAAATGCCCTGGGGCCCATCGGTCTTAAATGTCTAGTTCTCTGGGTTTTATCTGGTTTTTAATGTGAACAGAATGAAACCTCTGCACAGTGATTGGTAGGTCTTTTGTAATTGCAAAGCCACACTTAACAAACAAAACAGCTTTGATATGCCTGTTTTTAAAATACATGGTAACGTACCAGCTGCATAAAAACCAGATGAACAAGTTCAAGTGCAGTTGGAATAAAAAAACACTCATTACAGATTCTGCTTGAAACTATTTCAGTGTATATCTCTATTGAAATCCTCAAAATATTATTTTTTTCTCATTTGAAGAAACCATGAGCTGAAGTCATGCAGCAGGTGGTTTTCAACCAGAATTTTACCCAAATGAGTTCAAATTCTATCCACATTATCCACGCCACCCTTAGGTTAGCAGGTTCTTGCTCGTAAGTTGTTTTAGCCTTGCACATAAGTTGTTTTAGCCTTTTGGAAACTGGCCTTGGCAATTGCCTGGGGCCCTGTGATATCTGGCAATCTGTTCTGGGGAGACTTTCAGAGCTTTGAGTAAGTGAAAGAGCCTAATTCTGCCAAGCTTGCAGCGTCTTCTCGGGGTAACGTATCACCTCAACTCTCTTTGCTTTTAGAGAAACTTGAGAGCTTTCAGCACCTGTAAGGAAAAACATGCCTATGTTTTTAAGCAAAAGATGGGTGTGCTGCACCCATAAAATACACGGATACAGACACAAGGAACAAACAGTGTGTGCACAACAGTCCAGCTGCCCACAAAGGATGGGTAGCAGCATACCAGTCACCCATTTCTCTGTGCAGTCACCTCTTCCACAAATGCCTTACAAATAAATTCACGTTTTGTGACCTAATGGACTTTACTTATAAAGCAAATAGTGTTGCTTTTTGTTTTAGCATACCTTCCTTCACCGAGCAGGACTTTTTTAGAGTATAAGACAGTTGCTTTAAGACAGATTGCTCCTTTAAATATCTTTGTTTATATCCTTAGCCAGAAGATATTGGGCAGGCACCAATAGTTAATGCCCCAGAAGGTGGGAAAGTGGATTTAGAAGCCTTCAGCCAGTTTACAAAAATTATCACACCAGCGATTACAAGAGTGGTGGATTTTGCCAAAAAGTTGCCTATGTTTTGTGAGGTAAGAAGACTTTCTTGCACTCCTCATTTATATGCCTGTTGTTAAAAACTACTCAAAATACTCTGGCATGGAACTTAAAAATTCAATGTGTCTAAAATTAAAGAATTAAAGACACTCAGAATCGATGGGACTAGAATCATCTGGATTTTCATGAGTTTTCTTTTTGCTGTGATTACTGAAATCTTGAGTTTGTTAATCTGGAAGTCATCGTGGTTCATTAGGGACTCAGATGTGTCTTTAGAGATGGCTTTGAACAAGGCAAATAAACAGAAAGATACTGTCTAGAAGCATCGCTGATATGTTTAATAAAATTTTCCAGCACACAGTTCCCTACGTATCTTCCAGTTCCTCGGCAGGTACAGTATTATAGAGTTGAGTCTACGCAGTAAAAAATCCTTCCAGCTCAGGAAAACACCCCTATCCAGGAGTGGCACTTGCCTCGTTGGGTTCCCTAGGCATGCTTTTCCTGAATGGGGAGGTTGTGCACAAAAAAGTCTGTGAAAGTAACGAATTTTCATTCCTGGTATATACTCACGTGTAAATACACAGTAAATAGACTCAAAGGCTTGGTTGCACATTAGGAATGCAGAGACCTTACGCTGATCTCATTTGTACCAAGGTATCATTTTTATTGAAGGACCAGATACAATGGCTGATTTCTTTTCCACCATTTAAAAAATGGTATCGGAACTGCAGCTTGAAATAATATTTTAGTCTTAGCAATCTAAATAGTTTTCATAGGATGATAGAATGGTTTTGGTTGGAAGGGACCTTAAAGATCATCCGGTTCCAACCCCCCTGCCATCAGCAGGAACACCTCCCGTTGCACTCATTGAGGTCAACACCCTACCAGGAAGGGAGAGCAAGGCAGCAATTACATTCTACTCTACTGTGGCTGGCAGCTTTTCTTTAAGGTCAGTCAGGGAGAGCTCTAAATGTCCTCTGGCACATACAGAACAAGAAGAGGTATATATCAATAGTTGTCATAGTGTAAATATCTCACCCTAGCCAGCCTCTGCATTGACGCCATCGGTCAAGGAAGCATGAAATAGTAGCCAAGCATGAAGATTTTAAAATACAAGGAATATGTCCATAGATCATGAGGCCCCTGCAGCATTTAGCATCTGAGGGAATCTGTCTCCTCTGATCTGGCATTTGTTGGTGGGAAATTGCAGTGACATACCAAGGTAGTCTTTTTAATTTAGGAAGCTTTGCCAGTCACACACAGAATTCAGTGCCCATCTGACATCTCCTACCCCTCCTGGCTACCATGGGCCCACTTGTGTCAGAGCTAGGCAGGAAGCATGGATGAAGAAGTCAAGGCATCATTGAGCATGACCCTCTGTATGTTATGTGGCTCAGCTGGACAGGCTTTGTTTACAGCTGAGCCACTGTGTAAACCTGACATCTGCCCATATACAGCAAGATCTGATGGCAGGGTGAGGGACAGCTCCTCATGAGCACAAAGGAGTAAGACACCTGTCCTCCAAGTTGTTGTATAGCACTTGCTGTAGCATGAAGAAAATGACAAATGTTTGCTCCTTTTTGAAGAAGCGTCCTCCTGTTAACTTTGTTTCCATTATGATTTTTAACCCATATATTTTTCTTAAATGCAACACTGTGTGGGCTGTGGATTTTTTTTATGAGAAAAACCCCTCATTTTTTCCATAGGACCTGCAGAGCATTTAAACATTAACTCAGTTCATAATTCCAGAAGCTGTCTGAGAATGTAGTAAATCTCTATGAAAGAGGGACATGACAAGTAACATCCATGGCCACTTACATTTTCATGGCTACTTTTCCTTCTTTTTCACATCTTTGGACACATGCAGAAGCCAGCAAAGCACCGTGAGTGCCCAGCTTAGTTTGTGTGTATCCATTGGCCCCTGCCTCAAAACAAGAATCCAATCCCAGAGTTATCAAAGTGTAAGGAAAACTTCATTTTCTTCTCAGCATTTCTGCTGTTATATCCTTCCCACTTTTCTTTCTTAGAAGATGAAGATTGAAGAGCATGTAATAAGTTTGATGTGAGTTTTAAATGTCAAGGCATCAGTGGTTCCACAATGGATGCAGCTGTGTAAATACCCTTTGAGGTAGCTCAGCTCAGCCCAGTTCCATAGTGCTGCACTGCACATGTGTCCTGCAGAGGTGGGCACCTCAGGTTCCTGCCTTGTGCTTTCTCTCCCTGCAGAGAGAGAGGAAAGAACAACATATGGCAGTTTCAGTCACATTTGTTGACCCCACTTCTGGAAGATGGTCTTGTAGCAACACTCAAGTGATGAGTGTAGGTAGCATTCAAACCTACACAGTTGAGAGTAGAACTGATATTCAGGCCTCCTGTCTCTGGTAACTCCTGCTGCTGGAGGATAAGACCTGAGGCCTGGCATCTGTGAAACAGGTGTCCCATGTATCCTTCAGAATAAGGAAAGCAGGTGAAGGACAGGCATAGTCAGACCACCACTACCATAAGGAAGTTTTAAGAAGGATCAAGTAGAAAGAGAAATCCTCATTCATTTAATGTTTCACTAATAAAACAGCTGAAGCATCACAAAATATCTTGTCTACTGTTTCTTGTTTCTTTTCTACTATTCTTCCTTCTCTTTAGATGTTTACAGTTTTTTTCATTTCTTTTTTCCTCCTTTCTCTCTTCCTTTCTTTCATGTTCCTTTTTTCACTGCCATTGCTTATTCTGGTATCTCTTCATGGTTCCTCTCACACATCTATTTTCGTTTTATTTTTTTTTTAACTCTGTTTCTTTCCCTCCTTCAGTCTCTGCTGCCAAACAGTGGGATTGTCATTGGGTAGCGAGGCTGCTGCTGTGCTTGTGCAGTCTCGCCCACACTGCTGCTGAGCTGAGGGTCATCTATAGGGAAACTGATTTGCCCTGAACAGGATGAATCAATTTTCTTGTGTATCAAGCACTTCACACCTGAAGCTGGCATTGCTGGAAAAGTAGCTGCATGACTCAACTCCTTTTCCTGACCGTGGCTAGCTTTGTGCTTAAAACTCTTCTCTAACAGGGAGCTGCTTTCCACTTGCGTTAGGTAACTCTGCATCATTTCCCACCAGATCAATGCACTTGCTTTGCTAGCACACTGTTGCCATGTAAACCTATAGCTCATGGGGGTTTCATTTTGAATTGCAAACCAGGTAAATATAATAATTTTATATAAATCAAAAATTAATGGCTTTTTGCCTCCTTTCAAGCCAAGTAGAAGTGTGTTGCTCTTTTATATGTGGGACCCTTGCTGTTCACGTATGTGAACAGTCTCAAAATTATCTTGGTGGGTTTCGTTATCGTTGAATTACCTATGAAAACATAAAGACATGCTTTATAGAACATGTTCTGCTCATGTGCCAGCATCCTGGTTATACTCTGTAAATACAGAACCTACATCTAACAGTTTGGACAGCTTGCCTTTGTTAATGTTATGGGAAAGACATGTGCCCTGAAGATCATGTGTCTTTCCCATCTTATGCACCAGCATAAAAGCTGTAGCTATACCATAGATTTTCTGTCTGTCCAGCAATAATGTAGTGAGCTCAGGGAGAACAGCCTTACTAGATTAAGTATGGATTAATAAATTCTCTGTGGTTAAAATGGGCAGTGAGAATCACTGCTCCACCGATTGAGGTATATCCTCTAGATATAAACATTTATTTAATTCCTTTTATTTAAAACACAGTACACTCTTACAGACCCTCCCAAATGTCTTTCTTTTCTTCCAGTCAGGTAAGAAATAGGTATGGCTGGTAGTGAATTTAAGTGGGATGGCTGAGGTCTGTACCAGCCCCAATTATAGTTTATTCTGCTGTGATAAGTTGTAAGCTGAGGGAGCCTGTCATTGCTAGATTGATTTCCTAAGGGTATGTGGGGATGCTAACCAGGGAATGTTAATCTCCTGGCTGTTCCTGAAGTCAGGAACAGATCAGGGGGGTTTGTGCAGTGCAGTCAGCAAGCAGCGTGTTTGGAGGGGAGCTGCACTATGCGGGGCAGTGTCCTGGGCTGTGAACTGCAACTTCATGCTCCTGGATTTATTGTAGTGGTAAAAGACACTCAGTTTGACAAATATGATTTTTTTCTTTGCCATCTATAATTCCTGCAGCTGCCATGTGAAGACCAGATCATCCTTCTGAAAGGCTGCTGTATGGAGATCATGTCCCTCCGAGCAGCAGTTCGCTACGACCCCGAGAGTGAGACTTTAACACTAAATGGGGAGATGGCGGTGACAAGGGGCCAGCTGAAAAATGGGGGTCTTGGCGTAGTGTCTGATGCCATTTTTGACCTGGGCATGTCTCTTTCTTCATTTAACCTGGATGACACCGAGGTTGCCCTTCTTCAGGCTGTTCTGCTCATGTCATCAGGTGAGAACAGAAATATATTGGGATCCCAATCATTCTGAAATACTTTGGTCTTTGTCACAAGCCTCTTTGTAAAAGAAATAAGATATGTTAGATCTTGTAGTGTAATGTGGGAGAAATTTTCTCTCAAAAATTGCAGCTTAGACTTATTTTGGTGAGCAGTGGGAAGAAAATTCAGAGCTTTCGGAGAGATGGACTTAAAAGTGGTTTTGGTAACATACCTTGCTCAATTTGGTACTTAGGGGTGAGGCAGGTATGATCATCAAGAAGAAACCAGTTCTGATTCTGAGCCAGTTTGCCTTAAATGAAAAATGGGTAATTTAGCAACACTGGTCCTTATGATAAGTTCCCTCTTCCCCTGAGTAATGTCATGCACAAGGCAATTCATACACGTTTCCATGAGTCTCATACGTTTAGTTTGACTTGCCTTCTTGTTTTCCTAATTAACAGCACCACTGCTTCTTAATAGGCATTTATGAGCGGTGCTGTTTCCCTGCACTGGGACCATTTGCATCTGACCATAATGCAAAAGCAGCACAGATGACTTCATATGGTTTCCAAAGAGTTTCTAACCTTCTCAATATGAGTATGTTTTCAAATATGCTTCAAGTGATTGTGCCAGCCCAAAGGAAATTCCATTCTTGGGCAGTGGCAGATTTGGCAAGGTTTTGTTTTAAGATGGGTTTGAAGATTGGGCACTGAATAACAATACACAATCAGTGATTTACAAGCATTAACTGCATCTGAGATAGAAAGGTTTCCACATTAATCGCAGCACAGCACTTCATCTTCCCCATCAAAACATCTTGATTTCTTTTTAGGTCCCTACACAGTGATACAAGAGCAGGGCTTTCAGAAGGCAATTCAAAAGAGCTGCTTTCCCAGAAGTGTCTCCTGAGAAGCGACTTGTAAAAGGGGCTTTCCCAGTCCCCATCTGGTGCCAGTTGAGACAGCCAGATTTTTGGCCTTTGTTGTTCCTTGGTGCTCCATAACAGCTCACCTGGGATCAAAACATGATCAAAGCATAATCAAATCATTGGTCAGATTGTTGAAAAACAGATAGAAAGGAACTGTAATTTAGATATCTGACAAGGAATTTTTTTTGTTTCTTTATTAGTTGTTTTACAGAAAAATGTAGATAGAAGCCTTAGCTGAAATCAGGGATCTATTGCTCTAGTCACTGTAAGGAAACACTTCCCAAACAGCTACACTCTAAGTGAGCAAAACAGGCAAAGGATGAAGAAAGGAAGGATTATCTTCTTGTTTTAACAGGGATAGTACTGACAAGTGAGTTGGCCAGAGTGAAAGAAGTTTGTGGCAGAGCCACAAATGTCCGTGGTCTCTTTCCTTTCTTTCCTGGCATCAGAATAATCCTATTTTTCCTGATTTATGATCAGGAATTTGTTAAAGCAAGTAAGTAAGAATGGTAATTCTGCTGCTTTGTACCTACAGATCGCCCAGGCCTTGTTTGTGTCGAGAGGATAGAAAAGTGTCAAGAGGGTTTCCTCCTGGCATTCGAACACTACATTAATTACAGAAAACACCATGTTGCACACTTTTGGCCAAAACTGCTGATGAAAGTGACAGACCTGCGAATGATTGGAGCCTGCCATGCCAGCCGCTTCCTGCACATGAAGGTGGAGTGCCCCACAGAACTGTTCCCTCCGTTGTTCCTGGAAGTGTTTGAGGATTAGAGAGACTGAAGTGGTTCTCCGCACCCCCGTCACACTACTGGCTGTCATTTCATCCCGTTGCCCAGCTCTTCTCACCTGTTTGTTGTTCTTCTTTCGTGGTCTTCTGTTTCTTGAGATGGGGCTGGGGTTTTGTTTGGGTTTTCTTTTGGGGTTTCTGGGGGACAGTTGTATACACATGGATGAAAAACATCCCTTTAATGCGGGTACTTGTGACTATTGCAATTTGTTCTTCAGTCCTTCGATGTGAGTGCTTTGACAGCTTAACAGTGAAAATACGAACAGACCAATCTCATTCACCAGCATTTGCGTGGTCACCAGCTCACACCCATCACTGCCTGGAAAATAGGGGAGACAGATGGAAGTGGCAGAAAAATAAATTGGCCTTCAAGTTAAAACAGCTATTGTTAGTTTGACCCTGACCATTCTGTCTTGTATTACTTGGTTTTGCAGGGTACAACTCACCCATTTATAATATGAAATTTCTGGTCTTTGTGATTGTTTCTGTTGTAACAATTACCACTGTGATCTAGGATTTTCATCATCATCATGATCCCATCATTCTCTGAGGTTTGTTTCAGCAGATGCAGTTTAACTGTACCCCATAAAACAAGTACTTAAAATAATGCAGAGTGTTAGGAAGGACTGAGTCTTTTTTTTCATGTGTATAGGATATTAAGACCTTCAGCTATTAAATTTGGACTCCAGGTAACTTCACTGGAAGGTTTGTTGGAGTGAGGAGGGAAATTTGATCCTCTGAGTTGCTTTTCCTGAGAGTGGAGGGGTCTGCTTTTTCTGAGGTGTGTGGAAAATCCATCACTTTGAGGGAGAAGGCTCTCTTTCAGGATAGCAGGCAGTGTCTCAAAGTTATTCAGGGATATGAGGGCTCACTGAATGAGGACAAAGAGAATGAAACATACTGGGTGACCTTCAGATGGGACAGAAACCAACTGTGTTATTAACAACACTCAAGACT
>VZRR01003433.1:106395-158195 GCA_013398015.1 Oreocharis arfaki | reverse complement strand
TTTTTTTTTTTAACAAAAATGAAGAGCTGTAAAGTTATGAGTCTCTGTACTTTCATTTTATTCCACCACACTACAACCAAATCAAATGAACACAGTCTCTGGAAGGAGAGTCAACTCTGTTCTAATTTCAAGTGGGAATAGAATTTCATACAAAGCATGAATTATTTTTTCAAGTTGAACTGAGCTTACTCGAAGCCATTTCCTGACTAATTTATTTATCCAGAGTTCACAACATCTGAACTCCCCTGAAGAATTGCTCCCGTGAAGCCTTATATCTTGCCTGCACTTCAAAACTCTGGCTTCATCATGAATTACCAATATCTGCTCAGATGATGTGGATTTTTTTTTTTTTTTCCCTTGGAGTGTGACAACATCTCCATTTGAAGCACATCAGCACTGAATTAAAAGCAGATTCTGCCAATAGCTATATGAGAATCCCCTCCAAATGTGATTATAAATGATCCTTAAATGCTGACTTTACTAATAGTAAACAGCTTATACAAGGGGAGGAATTTGTTCTGCCTTCCTGCATCCTCTCAGGATCTTTCAAGGTCAAAACGTGTCAAGTCTGTGCGTGAGAGATACTCTCGCAGCAAACGAGCAACGAAAATGCTCATTAGTGGGCTTCAAAATCAAATTACGAGAAGAGAACCCTTTGAACCCATTGCAGCCAGCACATCGTCAGAGCAATGCTGGTAAGAGGCACAAAGGAGCAGCAGCTTGGTGGTACCACAGAGATTTACCAGCACAGGTTTTGGCTTTTTTGTTTTCCCTCAGCATTTTGTTTTCCTGCTCTGCGACAGGTAGATACTCCTCTACCTCAGAAAGGACTTCGGATTCTTCACGAGCAGTTGGCCTGATGCAAATGTTGTTATTTCTAGAAGCACAAACAGCATGACACCACACTATTTGTGAAAACCTCCAACAAACTAAACCCCAAATTTTATACATGCTAGGAGCACAAAAGTCCAGACACTTCACTGAGAAGTAACCAGTTGTTTAAAATATTTCAGCTCTTACTTTGGAGGAAGACTGAAAATAAAAATTATACACATAAATATCAACAGAGGGCACGTCAGGCTCAGTCAGCTGTCTGTCTTTTAATCTCCAGTTTCCAAACACACATTAAAATACCTTTGTGGATTTTTGCAGCTCTAGCTAGACACGTCCTGATGTTCTGTATATTTCTGCAGCAGTTCTTATCATTTTGTTTCTTCCTCTACATGCTGATGACCTGATACGCTCACAGATCTGTCTATTGCAAAGCCGAAATCTCTTCCTTGAATAGAGCTATTTAGTTTACATGCATAATTTTATCCAAAACGTTAAGATTGTTTTCCCATCCCCGGCACCTCTACAGATCTCTGCAGTTACCTTCTGCCCAGTCTGTAAATTAGTCATGTTTCCTTTAAACTTCACAAAAATTAGTGACATTTCCCATCTTTAAAGTTGGCATTTTGTCTGTGTCTCTACCTATGGGATCTCCTGTGCACACTGACCCATTTGAAGAAAATTAACACATCTGCAAGGAATTCCTTTTTTTACAAGACAGATCTGTTTTCCTCTAATGTGATTTATTAACTTGTGCGTTATTTAATTATTTTGAATACTTTGTATCAGTGTTGCCCATTGTTGTTTGGGTTACAGAAGCCCTGGGGGTGCTGTGGGTGGGAGCTGGGACCCCAAACCCCCTGTGCTGGGACCCCAAACCCCCCTGTGCTGGGACCCCAAACCCCTGTGCTGGGCTGAGCCCCAGCGTGGGCAGCAGGGCAGGGGGGATTCTGCCCCTCTGCCCCTCAGTGAGACCCCACCTGCAGAGCTGCCCCAGCCCTGCCCCAGCACAGGCAGCACCTGGAGCTGCTGCAGCCAGGCCAGAGGAGGCACCAGGATGGGCAGAGGGATGGAGCAGCTCTGCTGGCAGGAAAGGCTGCCAGAGCTGCCATTGTCCAGCCTGGAGAGGAGAAGCTCTGGGGGGACCTCAGTGTGGCCTTGCAGGGCCTGAAGGAGCTGCAGGAAAGATGGAGAGAGACAATTGCCAAGGGNTGGACATTGGGGCTTGGAGCAGCCCGGGACAGTGGAAGGTGTCCCTGCCCATGGCAGGGATGGCACTGGGTAAGATTCAAAGCCTCTTCCAACCTGAATCATTCTGGGATTCTATGATCAAAACCACCTGGTCATGAAGGAAAAGAGACTTTTCATTCAGAAATAGTGAACTAAGAGCCTGGACATCAATTTACCACACAACAGAGAGCACGATGCATAAGTGTGATGGGCTTTGGCACCTCTGTCGCAGGAATCTGTAGGTTGTATGCCCACTGTGAAAACACACATCACAGAATCTATCCTTGCTTCTTTATTCTTCATTAGATAACAGATTTTAGACATATATACTACCAGTAAAAATGGCTTTTTCTTTTCAATTCTTTGGGTGTAGAGCAAAGAAAAAGCTCGTTATTTTCTTCTCATTAGTCTTGCAATAGGTTGCTCTGGCCATCAAGGCCCCATAAAACTTCCCAGCCCAAAACTTCGGATATCAGCATTGATTATTTCAAAATCTGATATTTCTTCTTGAATTACGCACAGAAGGAGTGAAATCTAAGTCATAGGTCCTTATTAAAATGAGACTGGTTTATTTTGGGTACTTATTTAGTGAGGATAATATTTAACACTGCATTATAGGCTATAAAAACTCTTTCTGAACAATAAAGAAACAGTAAATGTTCACTTAAAATAAGCTATTGCCAGATCACTGATGATGAGACATTTACTTTCTACAAACAGCAACAACAAATAATATATTTATGGGAAACTGAGAAAGTAAAGAGTAGGACAGGAGAAATGTGCTGACTGATAGGATAAACTCAGAGATATCATACTGCTTGCTTCAAAAACCATTTTTCCTAATGAAATTCAAGGCAACTTGGGGTAAAAAAGGACATTTGAGAGCACGAATAAAAAAATTGCTTACAAAAAATCCACCAAAACAATGCCCATTTATTAACAACTAAACTAAGCTACAGCTTAGCATATTTCAGCAACTCTCAAGCTTGAAATGTTAAAACTATCAACATGAAATATAAATGAACACCATTAGGGAGTTTTATATGCTTGTTAAGAATCAAATTAAACCCATACTATGTAGAAAAAATTCCTCTTATTTCCTTCTGCCTGTGAAATGATAAAGGTGACTAAATTTTATAGGGGAATATTTTGTATATCTGATTTTGGGAAGTGACCAACTGCATCTCAGTTCAACAGAGATGGATATGCTAAGACTAAAATGTTATGGAAAATAAGAGCCTTGGAAAATGATCTTGAGGTAAGAAAGAAATTGGCCCTATCTAAGAGACAAAAAATACAAGACATGTAAATTATACTTACTATTATGAGTCCAAAAAGGATTGGTTTTCTTTTCTTTTTGAAAGAATTTAGGTAATTTGAGTGTTGGTGAAGTATATTCACAAGAAGTATCCCTTTTCCCAAGGGAATTAGCTTAGTTCCTCATGACGTGTTTCTCTAAGTTTTCATTTAAATGAACAACAACAAAAAAAGTTGTTCATTAAATGGTTTAAGAATTGGTTTGGTAGTAACTGATGTTCCCAGGGGAGTGACACCAAGTGTCTCTGAGCAAAACCAGCTCTACACATCTCTGTAGAAATTGGTTGATGGTCTGATACCAGCACAACCAAAATCAAACCAAACCAGAGAAAACAAAACCAAAACCAAAACCAAAACCAGCCAACCAAAAACAAAACCCCAATCCAACAAACCAACTAACAAAAAACCCCAAAAAATGCAAAACAACCAACCAAAAACCCCCAAAAATGAAAACCAAAAAAAGAAACCCTCAAACCAACCAAACAAAACCCCCCGAAAATGAACCCCCCAAAAAAACAAACCCCAAAACCCCTCAAAGACGAAAACAAAACAAAAAACCAACCAACCAGAAAACCCACAACCAAAAAAACCCCAACCCCAAACCAACACCCCCCCAAAAAACAGACCAAACCAAGCTAAACCAAACCATACCAAACACCCCACAACCCGTACTGACACGAAAGAAGAATGCTTGCATGGCCCATTTACAGGCCCAGAATTTTTTTCTGAAGTATGACAGATCAATTAGAGGGGCCAGAACAGAAGGGTTGATTTTTCTGGTTCCTTTGGAAGGTTACCACTTACCAGGATGGTGTTAAGACGTTGAAAGAGAACAGAAACATCAGATTTGTTCTGGGCAGAGCACTAAGTTTTCACCAAAAAAACCCACAACAAAAGCAAATTGTGTACTTACATTATAAAGACAGATTGTTCATAACCCCTGAATGTATAAAAAGAGAATATGTTAGGGATAAATGTATAAAAAGAAGATATTTTATAAATACTGGGAAATTACATAGTTACCTCACAAGGCTTAAATTACCTTCTAGTCTCCCTAACACCTTATTTTTAAGTTTTCATCTGCAGCATAAAATATTATCAGCTAGAGAGCTGCTTATAAAACACACCACTACAAGACCTTGTTATTCAGTGTTATATTGGTACCTCCTGCTTTCTGTCCCTGGAATTATATTCAGATTTTTAAGACCATGTTCCTTATTCTAAGGCAGATATTTTAGGCTCAACAAATGGAAATGAAATAGTGAGCCATTACACACTATAAGCTGCACATTCTGGCCTCAGATGCTATGAGCTCTTAAATTTTCCAGGTGACTAAAGTAATTGCTAAAAGGCATGACCTCCATAACTGAAAATTCAGTAAAAATACTGAAATTCTACTTGCGATTTTTTTTCTTCCCCGTGATTGGAGCTGTTGAAACCACTCAAAGACAACAGAACAAAATCTGATAGACAGAGGATATTTTGTGTAAAGCTCTTTTGCCTGGGGTTGTTATTATTTTGTAAAGCAATTTCAAATGAAATATCACCGTTTGCAATACCTAATTATTTATTAAGTAGTCCTGCAGAAGTGCCTCTTCAGAGGGCTTCAGAGTTAACCTCCCTGGTCGATTTTTCCCCCATCTGCAGAGAGGACAAGAAGAAATACACAACCTAGTTTCCATTAAAAAGGAAAAATGGTCACGATCAACTAAAACTGTCTGACACAAACTATTTCATACGTTCAATTTTCTCTCATAATTTGGTCATATTCCTCTAGGGAGCACCTTGGGAGAAAATAAACTGTGGGGAATAGGTTTAATTTGAAAAGCAAAGTGAACTTCGAGACTGTTGGAATGGGACAGACAGGATAAGGAAAGGAGTCATTCTTCTAAGTCTTAATACCCTTTCAAATTTTGGATGGAGAATGTGGATACTTGATTATGAAAAGGAGATGAATGTAGAATGTGCTCCAGGGAATTACAGAAACTCAAACCACACATGAAAGTCTGCAGTGTGGTTTGTTCTAATTTACATTGCATTTTAAATTTGGCAACATAGGTTTCTTAAAGGCCAATACATTTATTCAAATGGTTCTTAATATTCTAAAGGTGCAATACAATTGTAAGGAAAGGTGGACCCAGATACCTGATGATGTTTTCTACAGCTCTGCTTTTACACTCATTCATTCGGGTTTCTAGAAGTTGTCTGAATACAGATCCCAACCCAGAAAAAAAAATTACTTTAGCCAGGGAACAGAAATTCAAGAATGAGAGGTACAACAATTTGGGAATTTTTTCTGTTTGACAGCACACCTAACTTGTGAATGCATTTCCAGCAGAATTTACTAAGTTTTAAATGGATTTTTAGAACAAAAACTGTTTTCTTATAACAGCAATCACAAACTAATGTTTGAGTGGATAAAGAGAGTTTGAAAGTCCTTTGATCAATACCATTCTGAATTTCATTTTAATCAGCATTGTCTTTGCCAAATAAAGATATTTCTATTAAGAAACTGAGAGATTTTGATACCTAGCATCATCATCATCATCATCATCATCATCACCATCATCATCACCATCATCATCATCATCATCACCATCATCATCATCATCATCATCATCATCATGATGTCCAGAGGTTTTAATTTGAAATTCCCTTTCTCTGTTATTTTAAAGATGAAATTTACTCCATGTAATGCAAACGGGAGTCTAGGAAGCATAGCTTTCATTTTTCGTGTGCACACAATTTACCTTGTTAATCTTTCAGTTCATATGAGTACCTTTTTCAGCTATTCTCAGGCATTTACTTTAAAACATTGCAGGAATTTCTTTAGGGAGTTGGATTATTACTGAAGCTGTATGAATGATCCACCATATAGGCAATGAAATAAAATTCAGTCTACATTGTCCCCTGCCCCTATAACAAGATAAGTCTTATCATATAGTTTAGTTTCTGCTCAGGTTGAATATCATACATTTTATTCAAGGCAAAAATGAAAAAGCTAAACCTACTGATTCTGAAAAAAAAGTAATACAAATTATAAATTAAATTGTATCTTTCTGTAATGGCATAAATATTAATTGAAAATAAACAATACTTCCATTAAAAAGATCATCCATATCTCAGACTCTTTGGCTTTTTCAAAAGTCTTTATTTTTCAACCAAAGCATCGATAAAATCTAAGTAGAATTTAATTCAAACACCAATTCAGTGTCTTCCTGATTTTTTTCCTTTCATCCAGTATAAACTCTAGTGCCAAGTTTAACATAAAACTGAACTTCAAATGGTTTTAAGAAAGTTATACTCATCCATTCAGATCTTCTTAATTTCAATTTTCTTATGTTTGGGAAACGAGTAAGGCGGAAATACATTTTTGAAACCGAAATGAAGCATACTATAGACAGAGGGGAGGAAAAGGAGAAAACAGAGAAATAATTAGAAACAAGGAACCTACAACGTATTTTATCTTCAAAACAAATAGAAACCACAGGCAGAAGGCTGTATTTGATTAAATTTCTATGGAGAACAAGACATTTTATTACGCGGTGCATTGTACGAGTCGTTTCAATAATAAAATGCAATTTAGTTTTACTACCAGTGGGCTGTAGAGTCTCCCAAAGAACGGACATGATGAAAATAATACATATTGTTTATCACGGTGAGTTTTCAGGCCGTGAAAGGAATTTCAAGCCTTGGTCATCATTGCTCAGCCACAAAGAACACAGCTGGAAATTAAAAGAGCCACAGAAAAGACGAGGAGAACAGAGTTCCTGGTTTTCATTATGCACATTTAAGGAAGGTACTGCAATAGCTGCTTCCTTTGTGTGCTGAAAAGTATTTGGAAGACGGTTTTGGGTTTAGGCTGCCTCACTTTTGCAATGAAATAGTCCAGGTTGTCGAAACTACTGTGTTGGTCACCTTACAATTCTGAACTGTTTGCATAAGACTGAAGAAAATGAATAACGAAAGAGAAAGTCCAAAAAAGCCCCCAGACAAACAAAGCATCTGAATGTGAGAGGAAAACAGGTGTTGCTTTCATTTAAATGACAATTTGACCAAAAAAATCAGTATCTTGGGGAGGGAGGGAGGTCTTTAATATGTAACAGTGTGGGCATTTTCAGCGTGTGGATAGACTGCACCACATCTGCTGAACAGATGCAGCAATGGGATAATTCTGAAATTCAGCAATAGTTAATCTTAAGGTGCCTTATCCAATTCATTCCATGTTCCCTTGGCACTCTGAGTGCTCTTTACTGGCATGATGTGTAATAAAGGAGTGGTATGAAGTTTTATTTTTCTGTCATTCTTAATTCTCTTTCCGTGCACCCTCCCTGAGGTCTATCTTTGGCAAAGATACACTTGGCACTGGAAACAAAAGGGAATGACACGAGGTCAAACACAGTGTTGAACAGCAAATCCCAGCAGTGCTGTTCACTCCTCCTGTTGGTAAGGAGGCTGGGAGATTTACCTCTGGGTGGAACTGGGTACAAACTTGTGGTTTCTGCATCCACACAGCCAAGATGAGCTTGGAATAAGTCTTTTTGCATTCCTAGGCAGCATATCTGCCCAAGTTGTTTTAGAGAAACTATCTTCAGACAACACCAAAAAAAAAAAAAAAAACAAAACACCCAAACCCACACACCAGAAAAACCAAAACGAAAAAAACCAACAATAAAAAAGGAGAATTTCAGGGAAGATTATGTGAGAGTGAGTTCTATGAGGAGCAGCTGAGGGAGCTGGGAAAGGGGCTCAGCCTGGAGCAAAGGAGGCTCAGGGGGGCCCTTGTGGCTCTGCAGAACTCCCTGACAGGAGGGGGCAGCCGGGGGGGGTCGGGCTCTGCTGCCAGGGAACAGGGACAGGAGGAGAGGGAACGGCCTCAGGCTGGGCCAGGGGAGGCTCAGGGTGGACAGCAGCAGGAATTTCCCCATGGAAAGGGTGCTCAGGCCTTGGCAGGGGCTGCCCAGGGAGGTTTGGAGTGCCCATGGCTGGAGGTGTCCAGGGAAGGGCTGGAGGTGGCACTCAGAGCTCTGAGCTGGGGATAAGATGGGGACTGGGCACAGGCTGGTTTTGGAGGTCTTTTCCAACCTAAATGATTCTGTGATTCTAATGTAAGGAATATTCTGATGGTCAGCCACTCTGGAGAAAGGAAGGAAAGGTGATGAAGAAGGTGGAAATAATAATTTCCCAACATCTTTCCAGATCCTTCCAGCTGAACCTGGTCCTTTGCACCTGCGTTAAGTCTTATCCCACTGTGGTAATATTTCTTTTTTCTAATACTGATTAAGACCATCGTATTAAAAGAAATGCAGTTGCTTGACTTAGAGATCCTTCACAGAGGAAATGACAGCAGCTGTCCAGGATCCTCATGCTAAGCAGCCAACACCACTCACAAAACAATTTTGCTCACAGAACAATTTTGCTCACAGATACATTGCCGTTACCTGTGGTTGCTCTGTGGAGCATTATGATAACCTCTCTGACAGTGAGAGCAACTTGCTTTGCCACCTCTGTGGAGCCTGATCTGAAATGTCATTCTGCACCCAAATTGTTAGTTGAAAAGTATTCCTGGTTTAAACACTTTTCAGATGAAAAGTTGTCGTAACAGGCCATGTACAACATGATTTCAAATAATTCACGTTCGTCTTTCATTCTTTAATACCTTGCTGTAAGCAAGAATTTAATACACCCAGACATGAGAGGTATGTGTAAAATTTTTTTTTTTTTTTAAATTCTTTTCTTCTGTGTGTGTGTCTGGGTGTTTGTGTGTTGGAGTGGCAGAAGGAGCCAGAAAGATTTACAGACTTTATTTTCTGATAAGTCTCAGAAAGGAAAAGGTCAGAATTTTCAGCCACCTGGAATGTGAAAAGCAATAAAATGTACAGATAACACTCTCTTAAAGGTAATACAATTCAATATTGTTTTCATTTGTATCTCTTACTATTACCTTATTTTTTCAATTGGTTTTCCTCCCGCCACCACTACATTCAACAGTTTTAGCCCCACTATGTTCAGTAGTTTTAATTTAAACATACTCTTGGATCTGGAAGGTAAACAGAATTTCTTATCTACCTGTTGCTCTGTTTTCATCCCTTTTGTTTCCATTAAGTAAAGGCAGTTTGGAAACACCAGACCTTAACTTTGCCTTAAGAAAATTCTGAGGGAAAAAAAGAGGAAGATGAAATTTTTCACAACATGAAGACGGCAAAGGGCAGACTGAACAAAGAAATCCCCCAGTACAGGAAAAAACCCAACCCAACCCAAACAAATTAACACCCCCCCCCCCAAAAAAAAATAAAAACCCAGATAAAAAGAAATTATTTCTATATAATAGATGGAACAAATTCTATCAATATTTAAGTTCTATAAAAAATTTATAGTAACTATAGCAGAATTCTCTAGGATTCCATCCAACTGAAGTCTTTCTATCAGCAATACAGGAAGATGAAAGAGTGAGATCAAGTTCCAATTTCTCACGAAAGCTTTCTCCAAAAAACTGCAGCACTGCTATTAAAGCAGGAAATAAATACCAAGAAAAATTAGCATGCAAATCTGCCTACAGCTGAACAACTTAACTTCTTGGTGGAAAATTTAAATCAGATTTAGACAGGCAATCCATGTTTATTTGTTCAAATAAACCCAGAATTATTCAGAAGGCAATACAGGAAATGAAAACACTCTGAAACAGAAAAACTGAAAGGATGAAATGCAACATACAAGAGGGAAAAAACCCCAAGAAACAATGAAAATCGAAACTAAAGTAGGCAAAACTGAGGAAAGATGACTTGGAAATTAATAAGGAGATAACAAATAATAAGTATTTTTGACACTTACAGGAATTTAAGTGTCATTTACTCAGACACTCTGTTATTTATTTACAATTCAGATAGGGAATATCTACACTGCAGATTACTTAAGATTTTACTACATTAGGCAATCTATTCCACAACATCTGTTGCAACAGAAGCATGTGGGTGTTACTACAAGGCTGACCAGGTGCATTTTACCTCACAATTGTTCCAGCACTGTTTGAAAATAAACTTGAATCATGGAATATCCAGAGTTGGAAGGGGCTCACAAGGATTTTCAAGTCCAACTCCTGTCCCTGCACAGGACAAAACATAAAAAAAAGATTATTTTTTTTTTTCTCTTGGAATTCACACTCGCTTTTCACTTGCCTTTTTTAAAATGCCAAAATACATTAATATGAAAGTTATTTTTGCTCCCCATTGTGCTAAGTTTGTCTGCTGACCAGTATTTTATATATGTATATCTATATTTTATTATATAGATAATCTTTATGTTATATGCATCCCATAAAGTTGATCCATGGGTTTTTCAGTAAATTGCTGACCTGGCCACGAATTAACCAACAAGTAATATGAAATAGTATTCTGCTTCTCAGCCTAGATTAAATGCCAGCTGCTTTGATCAAACATGTAAAAAAAAAAAATCTATTACTTCCTAATGAACATAATGTTCTACAATCAACTTGATTGGTATTATGCAGGGAATTACAATTTTACTCATTGTTGTTGGGAGTGATATATTCCACTGCAGCGTCAACCAAGCCACAGAGATAAGAGGCTTTAAGAGTTTAATTAGAAAGGTTTTTAGTCTTAAAGATATGCAAAGAAGATTAATACTAGTGGGCTTGAAAGCTACATGGGATCTCTGATGACAACTCCTGCTTTGAGGCAAATACTTGTTTTCTAATTAAAACCCACAGTACTAAAAATGCTTTGAAGGGATCTGTGCAGACGTTCTTATTCTCCAGTTGCAGTGGCAATCAAAATATTGACACTAATCTGGATCTCTGCTCTCAGAGGTACCGAGGGAGACAACTGAGATTTGTAGCTTCAGCCCGTGGGAATTTCCCTCAGAGCTGGAGCTGTCTGTCAGGCACAGCCATCAGCATCATCCTTCCATGGTTCTTACACACGAGCCACCACTAAAAGA
Organism: Oreocharis arfaki; assembly: GCA_013398015.1. Classification (NCBI taxonomy): domain Eukaryota; kingdom Metazoa; phylum Chordata; class Aves; order Passeriformes; family Paramythiidae; genus Oreocharis; species Oreocharis arfaki. The sequence goes on along the minus strand of VZRR01003433.1, from coordinate 146,861 downwards.
AAAACACATGCATCGGGTGGTTCTGATAAAAATTCTCGATCAAAACTCTGCTGTTTCCTCTGCTTGTATTGAAGGTGGCAGATTGGAGTGATCTGAGTCTCTGATGGGAGCCATAGTGAAACCGTAAAACCATGTTGTTAGTAATTAATGAGATAATTTTTTCACTTATGAGCTTTAAAAAAAAACCCGAAACACTGAAAGGACATGAAGATTTTGTGAACTACAACACGGAAGTCTTAGGACAAATGCACTGTGGTTTATAATATAAGAAGGTTAGAATCCCAGAATGGCTTGAGTTTGGAGAGACCTTAAAGCCCACCCAGTGCCACCCCTGCCATGGGCAGGGACACCTCCCACTGTCCCAGGCTGCTCCCAGCCCCAGTGTCCAGCCTGGCCTTGGGCACTGCCAGGGATCCAGGGGCAGCCACAGCTGCTCCGGGCACCCTGTGCCAGGGCCTGCCCACCCCCCCAGGGAACAATTCCTTCCCAAGATCCCATCCAGCCCTGCCCTCTGGCCCTGGGAAGCCATTCCCTGGCTCCTGTCCCTCCAGCCCTTGGCAATTGTCTCCCTCCATCTTTCCTGCAGCTCCTTCAGGCCCTGCAAGGCCACACTGAGGTCCTGCCAGCAGAGCATCTCTCCATCCCTCGGACCATCTTAGTGGTCCTCCTTTGGATCCTAATCATCCTTCGGTCCTAATCACAGTTCAAGGCTGGAACAACAATTACACAAAAAAATTATAAGTACTGAAGAGTGAATATAAGCTTTCTGAAACTGCACTAGTGAGATAAATCCGAGAAGCATAAGGGGGAGAGAATAAGAGTGACCCAGTCTAACACCTCTGAAGATTAGTTTTCTAAATGTGTTTTGTACTTCTGTCTGAGAGAACAGAGCAGGACAGCTTCACATTCTAATTTTGGAGCATTCTCATACGGAGAGAGGTTGTGGCAGATACACCTTGTTCGTACTAGACATTAAATAGAAGCCTTTAACAGATGTCTGCCTGGCACTGTGAGTGCTGCAAGTGTTGGAATAGCCTTGGCAGGTAGACAGTCATAATTAGATGTCAAACAGGAGCCCCATTTGGACCAACAAAACATTTTTTTTGCCACCGAGTGCTCCGAATATTGTACCGTGGTTTGCACATAGTGTGTACCAAAAATGCCTGCTCTGAAAGGAAACAGGATGATGAAAATTTTCATTATGAAAAAGTATGTTTTGCCTGTGTAAACTGTTAACTTTGTTTCTGGGAAGTCTGGACAGCCATGGAAGAAGCAACAGCTCAAAAGGCACATATGTCTATTTTACCTAGGGCAGCTGATATCAGCATGGTTTAAAAAATAACACTCCCAAACAAGACTTGTTTCTGTGAAAAAAAAAAAAGCATCTAAGCCAAAGAACCTAATCCTAGCCAAAGACAGAAGAATTAAATTTTCTTTTAGAGTCAATGTGTGCATGATCTTAATTCATGTGAAGTCTAATGTGTTTGAAGGCACAGAATTCAGTTGGAACGAAGAGGACAAACCAGAATAACCCCTCAAAATGACTTAAAAATGAGCTTAAAGTAATAGCAAAGCAGGATGAAAGAAGCCTTTTAGTTAGAACTGGTGCCACAGGGATACCCACCCATAGGATTACACTGAGCCCAAATGGAAAAATTATCTGCCTGGCAGAAATTGACCATTTATGCCTATTATTCTCTGATGAGAGCACCAGATATATGTAAACATTCATCTTCTTTTTCTGCTGCCTTTTAATCGAAATTTCTGATTTTACCCTGCAGTGAAGGAGAAGCTTCACACAGAGAGGGCACAAGGCTTATTTAAAATCTGCCAAATAGTCATAGCATCTGAAATACTGTTCATCCAAAGCACACCAACTTAAAATCAATTACAGGAGAAATTTCAGTTTGCACAAGACTGGGCCTGGGTCTTTCAATGGTTTCAGTGCAGGAGTGGCACCTTAGAGGAGCTGGAGCACAGGGCTGGTCCACAAGCAGTATTTGAGTGACTGTAATTGATGCTGCACTCCTGCTAATCTTTCACCTCCAAGTATGTGTCGCTCCCTAGGTCCTTTACAAAGCAGAAGCACATAATTAGCCTTACAAGTTAAATCACTGGACTGTTAGCATAAATTAATACAGTTATGGAGGAGTTTCTTAGTAAATAATGTTCACTTTGTGTATGATATGATGGGAAAGCTGTGGTGAAAATTCAAGCAATGGCATCACTAAGCTTCAGAGTAACAGGCAGGCTCCCCTGGAGCAGTGGCACAGGAACGTGTCCAGCTGGGGCTGGGATGTCTCCACACAGGGACACTCCAGGCCCTCCCTGGGCAGCTGTTCCAGGCCTCTGCCCCTCCATGCACACAAGTTCTTCCTCCTGCTGGGCTGCAACTCGTTGTGCTTTATTTCATGGCCCCTGCTCCTCGTGCTGTCCCTGGCACCACTGAACAGAGCCTGGCACCGTCCTCTGGCAGCCCTTGGAGGTGTTTGTAGGGACTGATGGGATCCCCTCTCAGCCTCCCCTTCTCCAGCCTGAGCAGGCCCAGCTCCCGCAGCCTCTGCCCATCACAGAGATGCTGCAGACCCCAAATCATCTCTGTGGCCTCGCCTGGACCCTCTCCAGCAGCTCCTNGATAGAGATAGAGATAGAGATAGAGATAGAGATAGAGATAGAGATAGAGGTAGAGGTAGAGATAGATGTAGATAGATATTGGTATATCTTGGTTTGCACAGTAGTAGGCTGCTAAATCTCAGGCCCTTCCTGACTCTGGCATCATTTTGAAGCCTAATTATCATTAATGTAGTTATACCATGTGTAAAACAGATTCCAAGTCTCTTCCTCATTAATAAAGAACTTGGTGTTTTCATGTGCCTGGGACAAAGGTTATGAAATCAACAAGGAGGATGCCGGTCCTGGAGAGCATCACCAGGCCTGCAGGCTTCCCCAGCAAAGCCCCTCGTCCTCTTGGCCAAGTGATGCAGCTATGAATGGTCATTGCTGTTCTCAGGACCACCACATTGATTCAAAAGGCACAAGAGTTGTCACATAACCACATATTCTTTTACTGTGATGTCATCTCCATGCAGCAAACTGCAGCAGTTTACTCTCTCATGAGTGATAATAATTGTGTTGTTAAGTCCAAGCTGCTATGAAGTGGAAGTTTCTGTATCTAAAACCCTGTCATACACATAAATCTTCAGACCATACCCATCATTGCTTGGTTCTGTCCCTCTTTCCCATCTTTCATCACCATGTCCAGATGCCTTTTGGATGTTTCCAGGGATGGAACATTGGCAGCCTCTCTGTTTCAGTTCTTGGTCACTCTCACAGTGCAAAAGTGTTTTATTTAATTGTTTATTAATTGAATTACTCCCCATGTTTTAACATGACCATTTTTATTCCTGCGTAAGTTTGTACACAGTGTTCGATCTTTGAGCAGTGAATATTTGGTGTCCTTACTGCCATTCAGAAATAATAAAAAAAAGGATAAAAGAGAAGAGGAAAGACAGAGAGAAAACAGGGGAAGGAGAGGAGAAAAGGAGGAGAGGAAAACACTGTCAGAAACATTCACTGAATTTATTAAAGGCCCAGAAGAGAAAGAGGATTTTCTACTAGCTGAGCTTGTTTCAAACACCTGAAAAGTGGGGAAGACCACGAAAGGCAAATTTGAGTGACTCTAAACAAAAACATCCCTACAGATTTGTTTCTCTCTGTAACAACATGTGGCTGCAAAAGATTTGCTCCCAGTTTTTATTCCCCCAGGATGCTGAGCTCTGATCCTCTCTGCTTCCCTCTGACTTGCCAAATGAGTCACATTTGGCTGACTCCCCGCCGAGCTGCAATTTGACCCAGTGTCCTAAGGCAGCCCTGCGCTGAGTGAACAGAAATTGTTGATAGTGTTCTGTGTCTTGGTTAGTTTAGTACAGAAATAAAGGAAAAGTGGAAATGTGGCAGTGGAAAGGAGAAAGTTAGAGAGACATAAAAAAGTAAAAATAATCAAGACAGTTCGCTTCAAGTGTGGCAGCGGTGAGAGAAATCCATCACAGACTAAGTTCGTCTCTGGAATAACCATTATTTTGTAAAAAAGATAAACATTAATTGCCAGCAGAATAAGTGATACCTATGGCTGTAGAAAGTTCATAAATTATGTTAAAAATCTGCATAAATGAGGAGATGGAGTGAATTTCATAGGCCAATTTTTGTGCATGTGGAACGATTCTGCACATTTTGCATTACCTTTCTTCACATTATTTTTTATCTTAAACCCACAAATTTTAGTGTAAACCTTAAAAGTTATAACAATGAAAATCAAAAACCTAAATTAATAGAGCGATACCCAAAAATTACTTAGGTCTTAATAAGTGATCGTATGATTAAGTGAAAGAGTGTTTGTTTGAATATATATAAAAAAGTATTTATATTTGAATTTCTATAGCTTAGAGACATTTATATTGCCCTTTGGTGACAGAAACGTTATAAACATTGTATAAGAAACTTTCAGCCTGACAAGATCTGCAGGTAAAATTCTTATTTCCGTGGTTGGATGCTTTTGTGAAATTCTGAAACCCATTGAAAGTGACACAAACATCTGATATTCCAGTTTACATAATATATAACAGAGGTGTATGTTATACTTAACCACTGTATCTTAACAAATAGATTATTATGTTAACTGGAGTGACTTAAAATGGTTGTTTGGGTTTTAAATTTTGAAAATTGCTATTTCTGCATATTCTGATATGCCATGCCAGACGTTGAAATGCCTTTTATTGCCTTTTCCTTTTTTTTCTCCAGCTGGTTTAAAAATAGGGAAGATTAAAGAAATTAAAACCATGGTGCCTAATTAATCAACAGGTTATTTATTAACTAGATAATTTAAACTAGAATGTAATCAGCTGTGGTCAAGTTCTGAGAGCAGGACATGACGAGAGTCAATATGACTCAAAATGAAAGATATTGATATTTTCATATGGTTTGTAAACAATCATTTGGGCAGATTAATTTCTTGGGTTGCTGGAGGGAGATTTTTCTGAAGTTTTTTCTGCACTCAAAGAAGAGGGAAGTTCTGCAAAGGGACATGGTGGAAATAAGCAAAATCACAAATGATTTCAGACGTGTTAGAAGGGAGAGACGGAGAGATCAGGCAGAGAGATCATGAGAAATGTAATTAAACTGTCAGGTGCAATATGTGTCTTGTTGGAAAGGCACAAACTTAAATGAGGGTATTAAAGGATGCTTCCCTCTGATTCAGTCAATTTCAGAAGAAGTAGGAAAAAAAAATAAAAGAGGAAGGGAAAAAAAAATATTAGGAGGGATGGAGATTCGTTTCCTAAAGCTGTCAGGGTTCTTGTGCCAGTGGTTCTCTTGATGTTAAGAGGATCATTCGTGTTATGCACTACCATGAATCCAACGGGATTATAAGGAATTAACTCATAAAAAAGAGAGCGCCAGATTGTACCAAATTAGTGATTTCTCAAATCCAAGAGAAAAAGTATTTTAGGAAAAGGAATCTAGAGTCCCGATAGAAAATTAGCATTAATTAAAACTGTGCAGTGCTTCACATGGCTGATATAAGTTTATGGGACCAATCTAAATATTTCCATTGCATTACTTTCCAGGGAAAAAGATACTCCTTATTTTTTCCAGATTTCTGTGATGCCTAAAAGATCCCTGCAGTTTAAAATGTTCCAGTTTGTGGCAACCTGATTATTCTCCAACAGAAGGCCTATGGGTTTTACATGCTCAGCTTCAGAAAATATTAAACAAATCCAGATATTCGTCATGTATGATGAAATATATTGAAGAATAGCTGTTCTTTTCCACAACTTTCTGATATTTTCACTGTAAAATAAATATTAGTCTAGGTGCAAAATGAGACATATTTTATGTATGGAGGTTCCCAATAACTACCCTGATTTTCTAGACTTTCCAGGGGGAGCATGTTTTGTATAATCAGAAGGCTTTTTGTCCACGTGGATCACAGGCAAATGAATATTAATTAAAACGTTCACATTTACTAGGAACCAGGCAACGTTTTGTGCAACTATTCAATTTAAAAATCTGCAACAAATCAAATAAGAAAGACATACGACATTGTCCACATTGCAAAAGATAAACTAATGCAGTATGTCACAGTGCCAAAAAAATTTTGGGGAAGTTCTAGATTTTAGGAGGAGTGTTGCTGATGAAACCAGACAGCCACGGAAAAAGTGAAGCTCAAAAATCACCCTGTGTATACAACAGATACTCACGAGCATAAATTATGCATCTGTCTATACATAATTCAAATTTCTGTTAGATTGTATGATTCATCTCTGTAATTTTTATATATATATATATATATATATTTATTTATTTATTTATTTATATTTCATATAGCGCAGCACCAGAGTGCTGTCTTCCAGGAAAACAGTCTCACAAACAGCAGCAAGTGCACAGTCAAAAGACCAAGAAAAAAATCTATTACTGTTAGATTCACTGTAATTAAGCTTGGCACAGCTGCTTAACAATATGCATGCCATAAAATAAAGGAGTGGGGAAAAACAACAGTGTGATACTTCGGTGTGAAACCCCCAAACACATGCTGTAAAAGCACATTTTAGGAGCACTTTGGTGGTATTTTCAGATCTTCAGGCTCCACTGAAAAATGTTTTGGGTTCCCAGTGTAAGAAAGATGTAGATAGGTTGGTTTAAATAAAATTGGAAATTGGCAATAAAATGCTTGGGCAGTCAAGCACTTGCCGTGTGGGGAGAGGCTGGAGGAATTAGATTCAATTTTGAAATGGAGGGATAAAAAGATGTGAGGGGACCTAGTGTAGTCTTCCTAATGCCCACGAGAACAGTCCTGAGAAAACAGGCTTTTTACTGACATAATTTCTTATTGGAAATACAGAAAAGAGGAAAAAAGCCCCAACAATATGAGGACAATCAGTGTTGTGGTTTACTCCGTTAGTCAAAGCCCAGGGGAAACAGGCGTGAATTTTATGTGGACCCTGCTTTGATGGGGTTTTGGGCTTAAACAACCTCCTGAGGTCCATTCCATCCAAGACCCATCATACTGAGAAAAGTGGTGAGGAAGATGAGGAGGAGTTGAAGCCTTTAAGAGCTGCATCAGTGCCAGAGTTGAGGCATTGGCACGGTTTTGTCAAAAACCCTGAGTATGGAACACTGAGAAGTGTGTGTAGTTGAGGGGAGCATGGAAAGGCACTCTATTTTTACCTAGTGACTGATGATGATATAGGTCAGAGCTCATTTTGCACGTTTAAAGCCACGGTCACAAATCAAATGTTCAGGTAAAGACCAGGAGAACTTTACAGGAATATCAAGATAAGTCAGTCCTAAATCTGATGTTTCTAAATGGCCGGAATAAAACCGGTTTACTTAGGAAGAATTAAACTTAGCTCATTTCCTCCCTACCAAATAAGGCTTGCAATCCATTAAAGTTTACCTTTTTGGATAAATTCACTGGATTGAGAGCGGTCTTTTGTTTAGTTGGGATGCAAAATCCAATTTTTTTTTTTTTCAATTTCTTTTTTTCACTGGATCTAAACCAAGGTGCAAGAAGTCCCCTTGAGGCCAAAAATTCTATTTCCTTGGAGACCTAAATCTTAGAAATGCTGTATAATCTAGAAGGAGCATGAGTTTTTGTTTTGAAATACAAGCATATCTCTAAGTTAAATCTCAATTCATTTGCTGAACTGGGCTATTAACACCAAAATTTTATTTTATTTTTTTTATTTGAGGCATAGATGGACCGGATTAACTCTCAGACCGCATTTGCAATACTGAGGTCCTTCTTCACTCATTAGAAAACCCTAAATAAGTGACTCTTTCTCTTAATTAAGTGGTTAAACATCTGTGCAGGTGCCCTCTAGTGCAGCTATCTCAAAATGAGATCCTGCACTTCTCTTTGTGTGTTGTACAATATTTTTCTGATGGCTTTGAGTCCTGCTTTACAAATCCAAGATCCTTGTGCACAGCATTACAGACAATATGCTCTGCAATTAGGCAGCATATGGCATCAAAGAAAAATTATATTTTTTCCTTCAACTAACAGCAAGTAAAAAGAAAAAAAAAAAAGAAATTAACAAACTCATAGAGCATGGTTCTTTTTAACAGTTTAAGAATTTAGAGAAAATGACAGAGATATCAATAAGCCCAGGGTACTGCAACATCTTGTCACTTCCAAATTTGAGATGGTGTATTTTTGCCTGCAACTGATTGTTTCACTTTAGCAGTGTTCCCATTCTTGCATAATTATCTCCATATAAGTTGTCATTTTACTTTCAAACAGCAGACTGGAGACTACTCAGTTCCTAACTAGAAAGAACAGTTGTGTTTTTAAGTAAACAAAGATATCGAGGACTGAAAACATTCTTATGCTGGCTGCCAAAAACATTATAAATGTACTGGGGTTTTTAGCAGCTATTCTGTTGCAATCACTGATTAAGTGTGCTATCAAATATCACAGACTTACCTATTTTGGGCAAATTCTGAGGATTTCTGATGCTGACAACTGTAGAAGAGATAAATGGAGAAAGATTATACATTGTAATTACACCATTTCACTGTGTTAATGATACACTAAAGGACTCACTTGCATTTTCTGAATATGTAATTCCCACTAAAACTAAATTAACTGCTCTTACCCTGGTCTTCACAGATATTTGGGGTTTATAGGTCAATCAATGAAACTAACACCGTGCATCACTTTTTTTCTTTCTGTATCAGAAATTGCAGGCCACACAAGATGCTTTCTACGGAATTCTTTGCATTTTTCTAGTGTCATATGGCCAAGGAACCCACAAAGTTATTTTGCAAACTACTATCCTCTCCTTGAAGATGGAAAAAACCCCCCCAAAATTATGAGAGGAGGAAGCGGGTATAGAGTGAAACGCAAAATCAGAAATGAGTAATGTACCTTTTGTGCTCAGCGCTTCTACTGCAGAGACAAATGCAAACACGCCTCCAAGAAAGGCAAAATTCTAAGGTTAAACAGAGAAAAAGTCAATATTGTACCCAAATGTTGAAATAGTGACTCACAGCTTTCCAGAACCTGCAAGACTTTGTTCGGAGGTCAGGCTTCAGAGACATTTATTTGTCTCAGGGTGAGGGCACCAGAGACATGGATATTGCAACACATCTGTCTTGACAGTATTTTATTAGTCAGTAAAAAGAACCAACAAAAAATGAAAAACTTTTTGTGAAAAATTTTTTGTCATAGAAGTATGACTCTATTTAAGATTACACGTTTTCTTGCTAAATAGCCAAATTTTAAAAGGATGGAAGGTAAAGCAAGGGGACCAAGTGAAACGTGATTCATCAACCAGAGTTAGGAGAAGTTATCAGTTTTTTAACAACCTACATAAGTTGTTAAAGAGTGCTTAACACTCGCATAAGTGTTTGAGACATAATAGGAGAATAAAACACTGACACCTAAAATTGTAACACAATGTTCCTTTCAGCTATTTAAAAAATGCTCTGCTAAGTCAATCTGGCCTCAAAATGTTCGGGTGTGCGAAAGCGTGTTTACCTCCAGATGATAAATAAGGGGATGCGAATAAACTTTGAAGTTTGCCAAAGGAGAAATTTTGGTAAAATTAGGATCAAAACCCTTCATTTTCGAAGCAGCCCCTGGTGTTGGCTTCGGGCTAATTGGCGGGGCGTTAATCACTGCTGCGGAGAGGTGACTTGCAGTGTTCTTGAGACAAAGAATCAACAGATCCATGGCAATCTGTCCTTCTCCTCGGCAATTAGCACGTTCCCCTCTGCACCCAGGGGCCGTGTCAGGACTGGAATACGAAATAACACATTTATTCCTGCGAAGTGTTGCCTTACAGAATTACTGAGATGACATCCAGCAGGAAACGAGCAGTCATCTGGCCATTACCACGTCAAATTGCTCGCAGAGCAGGAGCAAATTGCTTCAAACAAATGGCTGCACCAGGGAGGAGGCTCCAGCCTTTTTAGCTCTCCTGGTAAATCTACACCTGACACTGCAGACAGCTGGCAGGGTTTCACAGCACACCTTCTGAGCCTCTCAGGAGGGAAGGAGAGCATTGCTGGCAGGTTGCTCCTGACAAAAGCCGCGTTGAGTGGGAAGATCAGGCGGCTTTAAAGCCAAAATGCAATTTTCTGGCTGATCCTCCACGTAGGAATAGCATTTTGGCTGCACCCCGAGTCCTTTTCTGAGGCAGCAAACATCACCCGAAGGAGAAGGCGTGCATCAAACAGATCTAATAATCGTGTTTTTACTGTCTTGGCGACCATTTCATGGTGGGGGTAGCTTAGTTTAGTAAGACCCTGGTCTCAGCAAAGCTCTAAAGTTTGTGCTTAACCCCAGCCTCATGAACATTTATTTTAAAATCTCGGGACGACTTGTGCTTAAAATTAACATACTTAAGATATTCAGTCAGTCGTGTCTCAAGAAGAGAAAAATAGGTGTCGTCATTATATTAGTCTAAACGAAACAAATTACCAGGTTTGAAGTGTTACGTAGTGAATGCCACGGCAAATCAAAGTGCTGGATGAAGTCAGAAAACACAAATTTTCCAGTTTCTTTGCTGAGATTCCTGTTTAGGAAATGAAATCTGCAATCCTACAAGCCCTTGCACAGGCTGAACATGGGCACACGTGCACCTTTGCATGTAGGTAATAGCAGATATGTATGCAAGCCAGGAATTTGGGCTTCTCTAATTTTGATTATTCATGAAAGAACATTTTGGTTTGTATTCTGTGTAAAGAGCTCAGGTTCATACATAGAAGTAGATTTACTTGTATGGATTTTGACATTAAAAATGAAGTTTAGATGTCTTATCACCCAACAGGCTGACACATCTTGAGCATCATAAGTTGGGGTAGGACATTCACAGTCATATTTTCAGAATTCTTTGAAAGTGTTGTGCCAGTTGTGGCTCATCTCTCAAACCAAGCTTTAGAGTATTGATAGGGATTGTAAATATGACTTTTGTACATGTGTATTTCCACTGCATTTGCCTCTTTTTGTATTCAACAGGGTCCCTGTGCCCATGACTAAACAAAGTTAGAAACTTCGAGCTGTAATTTTATAGTCCTATGCTGATGCTGAATCAATGTGTTCTAATCTAGGAAGCATATCCATTTTCATAAGAGATAATATATATCTCCAAGGGTTTTTCTAATTACATTAAGCCCATTTAAACCTCTGATTACTGCAGTGAAAATGTGTATTCTTTAATGCATCAGACAGAGCAGCTTCCAGAAGCAGATGAAGGTACTTAATTCAGTTTGCAGTTTCATTAATGCAGACTTCAAAATAATTTAGAGGCATAATCAACAGTGGCAATTCCCCTATGGTTTTATTAGATATGTCTTTACTTTTTTTGTTTTTGTTGTTTTTTGTTTGTTTGTTTGTTTTAATTATCCTTATTTATTGCTTGTTCAAAGGCAAAAAAACCCCGCATTATTTTGAAACATCATATTGCATTCTTCTGATACACAATATTTGTAATGTAGCATATATTTGGAACATGGAATCTGTTCTATTTGCTAAACTAGTGCCGAGTTACAGATGAAAATATGAATTCTGTCATACATCTCTGCCTTACATTGCTTTAGAAAAATAATTGCTTGCAAGCCTCCTTCTTCTCGTGTAGGTGTTCTGCCTAATTACTTGAGATCTGTTAATATTTATCCTGGGCTCCTCTTAGATCTTTCACAACCCTGAAAACATCCAGCAGATATAAAGACCCTGGGACAGCTCCTGCCAGTGCTGAATCCTACAGTGAATAGAACTTTCTACCTAAGCTGAGAGGTAGCTTGGATTTATTCCTCTAGAAAAGGCAATAACCCTGTAGTTAGTGAAGATTTCACGTTCATAAATTTTTCACAACAGCATTCCTGCCCGTAAAACCCCATAAAAGGAGAGGGAAAACACTCAGATTTATGTTCTGATTCAGCACAAAGGTTTGAGAATTGAATTCATTGTCAGGACTGCAGAAGTTGTGAGGAGAGGGGAATGACCACGAATCTTGAAAAAGCAGTTGGGTACAGTCTCACTCCCAAACTCATCACAGATCATGCATGAAAGCATGTTTAACCTCAGACAGACGCAGGTAAATGCAGTGTGAACAACAGGGAAGTCAGGGCAGGAAAGCAATAGTTTTTCCAAAGTAAGGAAGATTGGATGCTCATTTTTACAGTGTGGATAGGCAATGGGATCCTAAGTGAAGTATTTTGGGATTCAGTATTTTACTCTCAGTCATCAGTTTGGTTCTTGGATTGGAAGGGACCTTTAGGCTCATCTCATCTCACCCCCTGCCATGGCAGGGACACCTCCCACCATCCCAGGCTGCTCCAAGCCCCAATGTCCAGCCTGGCCTTGGGCACTGCCAGGGATCCAGGGGCAGCCACAGCTGCTCTGGGCACCCTGTGCCAGGGCCTGCCCACCCTCCCAGGGAACAATTCCTTCCCAAGATCCCATCCAGCCCTGCCCTCTGGCACTGGGAAGCCATTCCCTGGCTCCTGTCCCTCCAGCCCTTGGCAATTGTCTCTCTCCATCTTTCCTGCAGCTCCTTCAGGCCCTGCAAGGCCACACTGAGGTCCCCCCAAAGCTTCTCCTCTCCAGGCTGGACAATGGCAGCTCTGGCAGCCTTTCCTGCCAGCAGAGCTGCTCCATCCCTCTGCCCATCCTGGTGCCTCCTCTGGCCTGGCTGCAGCAGCTCCAGGTGCTGCCTGTGCTGGGGCAGGGCTGGGGCAGCTCTGCAGGTGGGGTCTCACGATGCTGCTGCCCCTGGGCCTACACACGGCACATACAAAGTCAAAGGCAAACTTTTTCTTTTTTTTTTTTTTTCAAGGGATTTGAAAGACAAGACCCATTCCCACACAGACATGTAAGACACAGAGATAATCAGTTTTAATCTAACACGTTAAAAATTACATTATAACTGGGGTAACCTGCTGTATCTTTCTAGCAATGTATTAGAGAAGAAATCTGAAGCAGTGTCCTACTTTGAATAATCATATTTGTGTGGAGTTGAAAAGCACAGGCACAGACTTGACATCACTCAGAGATGTTGACTTCAGCAGAGCAGCTGTTACCTCAGTAGTTGGTGGTGATGAAGACTTAATGATTTTTGCCCTGCTGTGCTGGCTTCATTTTGGAAACATAAGAGTGTTAACGCTTTGGAAATCCTTGTTGGAGGACTCCAGCACAGAAATGTTTATGCTGAGGAAAGGCTGTGGCAGCTGAGTTGGTTTAGCCTCAAGAAGAAAAGGTTAAGGGTGATTTTAATTCAGTTTTCATTGCCACAAAGGCAGCAACCCGATGCAGAAGACAAAATAAGGGTCAGAGCATCACAGCTGAAAGATGAGAGGCAAACAGGTTGCATGAAGTGGTATTTCCACTGGATCTGTGTATTAAGGAGAAGCCTTTTCAAGGTCAGGATGATTAAGTACTGGAACTGCTCCCAGAGAGTTGGCAAAATCTCTGTCCTGGCATTATTTCTTCTTTTTTTTACTCCTTGACCAGTCAGGGCCCTGAGGATGCTAATCCAAGACTGAAGTAATCCCTGCTTTGAATAGCACAACCTCATGTGTTCTTTGTAGCCTGCACAATTTTGTGATCAATCCTGACAAATCCCCTGAACTCTGCGTTGAGAGAGCTCAGCCCCTCCAAAACCCACGGCTTTTTGCTCCCAGCCCTTTTTGTACAGGTTTGTTAAACAAAAAAGTGAAAGCAGGCCTGTTAGAAAGTTGTGTTTGATCTATGGGACATCAGGATCCATTCCTTCCTGTAGGCTAAGCTGTAAAACAGAAACCTATCTTAATACATCCAATGTTTGGTGTCTTCCCCACAGCATCAGAGTTGAAAGGGGGGGGGATATTAAAATATTTCATTTGGGGTATTAAAAGATTTCATTTGGGGTATTAAAATATTTCATTTGGGGTCTTAAAAGATTTCATTTATGTTCAACAAGGCTTTAGTGAAAATGCGAGCTTATTAATTATTAATGATATATTGTGTAATTAAAAATAAAACACAATAAATATATAATATAGAACAAGTTTTATAATTTATATCACATAATATAAAATATATTATACCTAATAACATACACCTGACACACAACACCAGAAGACACTTTATGGCCCTTTGAAAGGCACATCACACTGCAATGGATGTTTCTTTTAAGGCAAACTTGGGGGGACAATGAGAGTTACTCCAAACATCCTGTTCTCAGCTGGATTGTGGGGTTTTTTTGCATTTAAAATAGACTTATAGGAAAAAAATATATTTATTATTAACCTATGTCCCTGTAGTCTACATATGCTTACTTGATATGGGTTTGTATAAACACACACGCACTAACAAAGGGTGAAACTGTGAACAACTGTCATTAATTTTGATGCAGAATATCAGAAAAAGTTACTCCAGTCCCATAGAAAGAGAGTGTCAGTCCTTAAGATTTCCCTTGAAGGTCAAGCTGAGAAGCCAATGAATTATATAACTTGTACAGTGAGGTAAAAAAAAAAAAAAATCTGTTTCATGCAACCTGTTGTCAGTCTTATATGAAATACATCCATCCATGTGGGTGACACATATTGCCTCTGGCAAAGCAGGAAAAAGCAGGATAGACCCAACAGATATTTTTATATATATATATATGTATTTTTTTATTATTATTATTATTTGAGACAAATCTATGAGGGAAAGAAAAACTAATGTTAATTTTGAAACGTTATTTGTTCAATTTTAGTAGTCATGATTAAAAAAAACTAAACAAAACAAAAATCTATTAAACAAAATCTCTTTCGTATTTCCTGTACAGGGTCTGTATAATTAGAATATCTTCAAATTGTTGTGTTTGGTGTGGATCCTACAGAGAAATTTTGATGTCTCAAAGTTAGTCTGAAGCTCTCATGGTTTCTCGAGGCATTCACTGATATATACTAAGCTGGTGTAAAAATCTGAGTATAAGATAAATCCAATTAGTTAAACTCTATGTAAAAAAAAAACAAACAAGCTTACAGGAGGGAAATATTTTCTCAAAGACAGGTCCTTTGGGCAAGTCAAAACCAAGTAATAAATACAAAAATTAAACTGTCCTTTTCTGAAAAGTTGGACCACAGCACGTTTTAGTACCATGGATGATTAAATAATTGGGAGTGTAAGATAAGGAGTTTGGTAAAAGACAAATTTGCTCTGTGTAGTCCATCTTGCTGCAATTTCAAAGTTAGAAATTTGTCATTTCTAATTATACCCTTCTTTTCAACTCCTTGATTCCCTCCAGTTTCCTTTAGGCTATTTGGATATTTTTAGGACAGAGCTGTGTGTTGAGTAGTATAAGCCTATTACATGAAGTTCCCATTTCCTATTTTAATTTCTAATACATTTTTCCTTTAAAAATAGATACATGAACAATAGAAATTGTAGATTAACCTGAAGAAAAGCTTCCTCTGTTATAATAAATAGTCCTATTTCTTTAGGACTCTCTCAATGGCATCAGAATTTTTACTGATTACATTATTACTGTAATCAGATTCTAATGAAGACTATGTTTCTGGAAAATATTTCAATATTTTTAACAGCAACTGCATCCATTCTGCGATTAAAGAATCTAAATATGGACAGAGGAAATATACATAAATCTGAAAAAAATCATGTCTATGCACAGTCACATAAATCTTGATATAATATGTAAATATTGCTGCACAAAAGGGGAGGGAGGGAGGGAGGGAAGGAAGGTCAAAACATTTAAAAATGAAGTGGCAAGAATCCTCATTTGCGAAGCTATTGTTTTTTCTCCATGAATGTTGAATTCTGTGACGTATCATCTCTTTAACCCCCCATGAACAGTGAAGTTAAAACCTTACTTTTAGCCTCTTACTTCTTCCTGCAGATGGGAACTCTGCTTATTCAAGTGCTGTGGTTTTGGAAATGGACCCATGATTCAAGAGCCTGAGTAACATTCTGTCAAAAAAGGCCAGACTCCAAAATTGTTTTGAAAATTTTACTCATAAACTCGGCCACTTAGACAGGGCTGAGACAATCAAGATTTTTGATGTGTCTTGCAGTATTAAAAACCTTTTGCTTACTTACAGATACTTATCCAAAGCCATCAAATTTCAGCAGGTGTCAGAAGAAGACTTGTTGCCTTTTTTACATGAGTTTCAGGTAGAGTTTGACATGCAACATTAATCCTGTGGACTGTGCAAATATTCTATTTTTTTGCTTCTCTTAGCTTTGATTAAATTAAACAAACATTTTTGCTGCCAATGGACATGCTCTTCAGCTGTGATCATTACGAGCTCGCCCATCCTGGAAAGAACTTGTATTGTTTAATTACATTAATAATGGAATTGAAGTTTTAAATCAGTGTGTATGTAGCAAGTGTATTTTGAAAAAAAAAAAAAAAAAGAATTACAGTTTATGGAAGGATTGCTTTCCCAGAGGCCAGGCAGCCAATGCTGTTCTCAAGGTAACAGAAAGCAGACTCTGCTTCCTAAGAGTGTCCCTAAGCAGCTTAGATCAATTCTGTTTTTTACAGAGCATGCTCTAGCTGCTGTTCTTATTCACATGAAACATTTTATTTGTGTTGCTGGCTCCATTGAGTTGGGTTACTGGAGAGAGAGATCTATTTAGAGCTACAAAGCTTGGAAGCAGCCTTTCAATAAAAGTGTTGCCTATGTTTCCCAAACTAATGATCAATTTGGTTTAATAGCTACTTAATTATCAGAGGTTTCTTTTTTTAAATAAAAGCCTAATAACTCACTGAGTTGTGCCATAATTAAGCACAAGATTATTTTCCAATGGTAATATGTTTTCTTTTCTTCTCATTTGCCTTATTTCTGTATTTCCCCACCTCTTTTGTGGCTTGATCTGGTATATATTCTCATATTATTCATGTGACTTTAAACGTGGTTAACTACTAGTCTTCTGTAAAAATAAATAAATAAAGTCAGAGGCTGGTAATTTAAACTTCCTTCTGCTTAATTGAGTAGCTAATGGGAGGAATTTGAATTTGCAGTACTGCAAGCACAGCTTTTGCACAGCTCTGCCAATCCAAATACATTTTGCCGGGCACTGGAATGTTGATGTGGCCAAATTAATTGGAAAATGAGAGAAGTAAATTAAAAAATAATTTATTTCTCTGTGGAAGGGCAGACAAATAAAAATGTGCCTCTCTAGCTCCCTATGGCCCAGTAAGCCTTGGGCTATTAGCAGTTGGCATAGATTAAAGTCTCCTTCATGCTCCCAGCTATCCAAAAACCATGGGATTGCTTCCTACTAAGAATTGATAAAATCAGAAGCTGGGTGAGGAAAATTCCCTGTTCTTTTTGGCATTGTTTTTCTTGGTTTTTTCCCTAGTGCACATTTCTCACTGGTACATAGTTTCTTAATATTAAACAGTTAAAATATTAAACACCAGCAGTGGTGCCATCTGTCCAAAGAGAAGTAACACTCTGCATTTCATTACAGATGGGGCAGGTGTTCTACACGCAGAGGGAATCAGCTAGCCCAGCTTCTGTAAAATCACAAGAAGTCCTGAGGAACATGAGTCCCCAGCTAAGGAAGGAATTTATGGGGTCTGGGATAAAGTTCAGAGCAATAGGTAATTTAGTCGAGGCAGTTTTACAAAATCAAAGTCTTGTAAAGGCCAGTCCTAACTGAAAATAAGATTTTTTTTTCCTTTTTATTTCAAAGAGGAGTTCAGGTGGTGAATTTTCTCACTCATTTATGGTTTGCAGAGGATTATACCGAGTGATTTCGTGTCTTAAATTTTCCTGCTTTCTTTTTTTTTTTTTAATTTTTCTATTTACTATTTAGAACAAAGTTAGTTGGAAAAGCCTGACAGAGATTTCTTCTTGTGATGCTAGAACATGCTGGAATCTGCTGGGAATGTCCAATTTTGTGGGTTCAAGAGAGATGAAGAGTGAACAGTCCAGTTACTTCGATGACACTCTAAATGCAGTCATGCAGCTTGATTAAGTCTTAAACAGATATTATGACAAGACCCTCAGTGAAGCAAAACTTAATCTGGAACTCTGTCTGTCACATAACTATGGATGTTTCTTGCCTGAAGTCAATCAGCTGGTTGTTAGGTGCTCAGAAAATGATGTTGTGCTGCTTCTCACAAGAAGCCAGGTAGCTGGGTATTTTTTTCTTGTTTCTTTTGGTTTTCTTTTTTTCCCCCAGGAAAATTGTATGCATTGTAATGCTTCTTGCTGGTACCACGCAGAGATTATGTGTCAATCAGACGCAGTTAAAATCATGCAGCTTATGGCACAGGAATAACTTTTCATACCACCTGAGGAAAAAGAAGGATGCAGGAACAGTTTAGGAGCCCTCAATATTTCATTATCTACCTCATTAGACTCTGTGGGACATGCGAAAAGAGATCAGAGGTGTCGTCAATTATTTCTAACTGAATAGAAAATGTTGTCCAACACGGTCTCTGGGAGCTGTCTCAGTACTTGAAAATGGGCATTTGGTGACCATAGAATGGAAAAATTTCAGAGTCACAGAATCACAGAATGTTTTGGGTTGGGAGGGATTTAAAGCCCATCCAGTGCCACCCCTGCCATGGCAGGGACACCTCCCACTGTCCCAGGCTGCTCCAAGCTCCAATGTCCAGCCTGGCCCTGGGCACTGCCAGGGATCCAGGGGCAGCCACAGCTGCTCTGGGCACCCTGTGCCAGGGCCTGCCCACCCTCCCAGGGAACAATTCCTTCCCAATATCCCCTCTAACCCTGAGTTCTGTCACTTTGAATCCTTCTTGTACTTGTAAAAGGATCACAACAGGGATCAAAATCTATTGCTGTTGTCTCAGTATGGAAAATGTTCATTAATGGTTTTCCAAGAACTTTTACACTGTGTGTAAAGCAACTGTAGAAGGTGTATGAATACTCTGAGATCCAAATGGTGGTTGGTAGAGGGCTCTCCTCACAGGTAAGATCACAGCACGCACAAATGAATAAGGCTTTAGAAACTCAAATCGTGTTCAGCTTCACATGTACTCAAAGACTCTCTTCTCTTTTGGCTTTTCCCTTCCTCTTCCTCTTCCTCACGGACCAAAAGTGGCTAAAAATGAATGAAAGGGGATTCTAAAAATGTTGTTGTTCAGCATTTCAGTAAATCACATTTCCAGGCATGTGGTGGTGCCTAAGTACGAATGTAGCATGCTAGGCAAAGATGTGGGGGAAAAAAAAAAAGGTATAAAGCCTCTTAATGTTTTTTATTGTGTTTTGTCCATTTTCCTGGAATTTCATCATGTATCACCCTCTATTGGGTGCCATAACTAGCAGAGTTACTGATTGGGAAGTAGAATTATCTGTAATGTCCCCCGTCTGTCTGATATACAGAGTAGGAATCAGCGGCGAAGGGCCTGTGTTACAGAAAAATATCTCAAAAATAAGATTCAGAAATGTTCTCTCCAAGGTTCAGGTAAAGTAATCATAATTAAAGGGGCAAGCAAAGAATGCTAAAGAATGGCATTGCTAAAGAATGTCTAAAGCAGTTGTTTTCAGTCTTCATTTATGGATGTTTGGGACAAGATGCATACTCTTTCACCAGGATGTTCAGGCATCCCCCCCTTGCCTTGCCTTGCCTTGCCTTGCCTTCCCTGAACTTCCCTTTCCTTCCCTGAACTTGCCTTCCCTGAACTTCCCTGAGCTTCCCTTCCTTGAACTTCCCTTCCCTGAACTTCTCTGAACTTCCCTTCCCTGAACTTCCCTTCCCTGAACTTCCCTGAACTTCCCTGAACTTCCCTGAACTTCACTTTCCTTCCCTGAACTTGCCTTCCCTGAACTTCCCTGGACTTCCCTTCCCTGAACTTCCCTGAACTTCCCTGAACTTCCCTGACTTCCCCTTCCCTATTATTCCTGCCTAATTGAACACTTCACTATTATTATGTGACTTAGTGGATTCTGAGGTATGGGCAGCAAGGAAAAGGAGTAGGCAAACTTTGCTTTTGAGAGAGATAAAGCAGGACCAAAAACGAGCGAATCCCCATGCCAATCTTTGGGCCTAGAGACTCTGGTCTGCTTCCTTAAAGTTTATTTCCAAACAAAAACAAACAAACAAACAAACAAACAAAAAAGAAAATTGGATTGCCTGTAGTTTATTTCCAGTGACTGCTATTAGGCCCTGGTGCGTGTACTTTCGGGGACATTATATTAGGCAGGAGGCAATTTTCCTTTGATCATGTGATATGGCATCCCAAAAATAAATTTCTCCGTCTCTGCCTCAACAGAAGTCATTAAATTCATGGTCATTCCGAGCCCTGGAGCTCAAAAATATTTCCTTTGTGAAGCTGTAGCTTTTTTTTTCATTTTATTTTTTCACTGCAGAGCTTCACATTTTTCGTCGCTATGATAGCTATCTCTGAATTTAAATAAGCTATTAACAGTGTTTACCATTTTTCCCCAGAGGTGACATGAGCTTGCAGAGCAAAATGCTGGCTTCAGTGTCTATATTTCCACGTCCACTTTTAACAAAATGACTACTTAACTTCAATAAATATTTTCTTAATGCGTGTCTCGCATTCCCGAGAAGTAACAAGAGTCGGGCAAAAAAAAAAATTAATAGCGCTCCATAAAAAAAGCATGAAATGGGATTAAGATGTTTGCTGCAGGAACTGTTGCTGGCGAGTGTGATCTGTCTGCTCTGCACTTTTGATTTATCGATGGATAGATCAGTCGTGAGGGAAATGTGGTGAGCTGAAATGGAAGAGTAAACACTCCAGTCGCTGTACGTGTCCAACTTCGTGGCCTGCATTTATTTAGGAGGCCAGTCCAGAGAACATAAAGTTGTGTTTTTCAAGCTTAAAACTCGTGGCTATAATATAAATGTTTGATGGACTGCAGGCTTGCTCGATTCGTGCAGGAGACGGCTCTCTGCAGTCGGGTGGGAGGATGGCAGCGCTCGTTGCTGATCCTGCCAGAAAAATCCTTGTCACCCCTGTGCCTGCAACACTTTTCTCCTCCACGAGCAGCTGAACCAGCTCGTGTATGTCAGCACAGAGGAACTCCCACGCTGTCTGCCAGTAATGGACAAGATGCCTCTGGCTGAGGTCTCCTCTGAAACGTGAAAGAATCGCTCGTTGTTGTCAGAGACAATGTGTGCACGTCCTCTCCCACCTCTCCTCCTTCCCTCAACCCTCACGGAAAAAAATCAAACCCTCACGGAAAAAATCAAACCCTCACCTCTAATAAAAGTGTTTGTGCCATCTGTCATTTTTTGGAGGACTGATTTCTGCCAATGTTTTAAAACAAACAAAAAAATAAAGTTCATAAAACTCCATAAAAAGTTACCAAAATAAGGAAAGGAAAAGGAAAAAAAAAAGGAATGGAATTAAGCTTGCTTCCTAATTCAGTATCTCTCAACAGGGATGGACTCGTGGACTTCTCACTCCGCCAGCAAGGAGGCTGGAGGGGCCCAAGGAGCTGGGAGGGGACGGAGCCAGGACAGCTGATCCCCGCTGACCCCAAGGGTATCCCAGACCACACGGTGCCATGCCCAGCAGATAAAGCTGGGGGAAGGCTGGAAGGGAGGACACTGCTTGGGGACTGCCTGGGAATCAGCTAGTTGGTGGTGAGAAGGGGTTTTAGTTTACCTCAGTTGTTTTCCTTGAGTTTTATGTCTCTCGCTTTCTGCATCAGCATCACGGTCGCTGTTTTTGTTGCTGTCATTGTTGTTGTTTCTGTTGTTTGTTTTTGTCTAATTTTGCTTGTTTTGTGGTTGCTTTGAGCTCATTTTTTTCCCTTTTACTTTAAATTTTGTATTGAGGGTTGCACTGCTCATATCTCAACCCATGAAGGTTTGTTGTTTTTTTTTTTTTAACTTTTACTCTTCCAGTTCTCTTCCTCTGATCCTGCTGGAGGGGGCAGAGTGAGCCAGAGGCTGTGTGGTGCTCAGTTGCTCCCTGGTTAAACCATGACATGTAGAGAGCTTAAAGGGGAGAAAAACAGAGCAATTTACTCTTACTAGCATGAATAAATGCACACAGATACCTACTTAATTGGGTGTTACCATTTTACACGGGGAATATTGAGAGCAGGAAGGTCTTAAACCTTTCACAACAGGCTCTGCCAGCCAAAGGTGGGTGTCAAAAATAGATGTGCTTGGGAAAAGGGGCACAGAAAGGAGTGAAATGGTGCTGTCAGAAGAGCTTTTATTTTTACCAAAGCCATAACAGCTCTAGGAGTGAACTCCAGCAGAGGTTTTACACAGAAAACCCTACAAACGGCATTTATAAATAAAGCTGTGAGGAAGAGTATGTTTGGGTGGTTTTCTTATTATTTGTCTTGAATCTTACAATATAAACTTTAAGAGCTCTCTGAAGCCACTGTCTCATCTCAAAGCAATAAAAAACCAGAGTGTTTCTATTATTGTGTTGTGTGCTGTGCTATGTAATAAAGAAAATAGTCTTTGATGTTTTAAAGGCCAGCTTTTTCCTGGGTTTGGTGGTTTTGGTTGTTTTGGTCTTTTTTTTTTTCACCAGAGGATGGTAATTTTACCTGGTTTACATTAACTTGATGACACAGTCACAAAATGGGAACTTCTGATTAAAACCCTGCCTTAAAAGTTGTGTTCAGACACGAGAAAAACGGGAAAGACAACAGAAACAATACTTCAGAAAGCACTGTACCTATAACATTTGTATTTAAGTAACAATTTAAGTATGTTCTTCCTGGCAGATAGAAAAGATACCAGAGAGACTTCTAAGGGACAAAGTTTGAGGGGTCTGTACTTTATTTGGATGTTTAATTTTATTCCATGTTTCTCTTGAGATTACAATGTATTCCCTCTCTTCTAAAAGAATACAGTTAATTAAAGTGTTTTGGATGCTTGTGTTAGTAAGAAAGTGCTTTTTCCCCTAGGTTTGGGGGTGAAAAGAGCAGGTAAAACTGACAGGTGAATATAACAAAAAATACCCAAACTCTACTGGTCTCAATCCAGCACTAGAAATAATAGAGACAGTTTATCAAACTGGGATTTTTTTTCTCAATGTTCTTTGAGTTTTGGGGTTTTTTTTAAAAATTGTTTTGATTGTTGGGTTAGGGTTTTTTGGTTTTTGTTCTTTTTAATGCTTCTAGATTGGACCAAGGGTGCTGGAGTGGGCTCTGTAAATATATCAGCTTGGGTGTCTGATAATTCATGCACCTCCTTCACTGTAGCTCTTTCAGGTGGCAAAGTTGATCCCATGCAAATTTGCACCCCCCATCACCTCATTGATGAGGACCACAAGGGGCTAGGGGCCAAATTAGGAAGGATTTAACACCTTTAGGAAGTTAATAGTGAGGAGGGAAATTTTTTGGCGGTGACTTGATGACATTTTGCATGCATCCTATCATACGAAAAATTCCTGTGCTGCAATATGAACATAATAGGCATGTCAAAGGAGTTTCCTAATGTGTTCAATTATAAATTGTTACCCATCTGTTACCTTTTGTGCATAAAAATTTCTGACTGCAGCCTGCTTCCATCTCCTTTTTCTTTTTTTTTTTGTTTAGTTATATATGTTTAAGAGATTTGTGAACAGAATATTCCTATTAAAATAATGAGGGATGTTCCATATATGATCTGGAAATCAATTATACATATATATATATATATATATATATATGTATAAAAATTTATATTCTCTTTTAACACTCACCTCAGGCGTTGAGGGTGTCAGAGCTATTATTTCAATGGAATGCAGAAAACCACAGTTATATTGAAAAGTTAGAAACCACTGTTGTGAGAATTGACATTTTTTGTCTTGTCAGTTCAGAGAGGTCCCAGATGACTGGGAGCTGGTGATAATCTTTGGGAATGCTGCAGAAACTTGAGAACAACTATCCAAAAGAACTCCACAGCAGTCAGGAT
This sequence comes from Oreocharis arfaki, assembly GCA_013398015.1. Lineage (NCBI taxonomy): Eukaryota > Metazoa > Chordata > Aves > Passeriformes > Paramythiidae > Oreocharis > Oreocharis arfaki. The sequence continues at coordinate 123,007 of VZRR01003433.1, read as the reverse complement.
CTAAGTTTTTAAGTAACAGTAAATGAATGATTGGATAAATAAACAAATAAATAAATCAGCTTGGTCATTCATTTTATTTCCTTGAAGAATTTCAGGTTGAAACGTAGCCTGCACGTGCACGGTGCTGGTTGAAATGAAACACCAGGGCACAGAGAGCTGAGCCAAAGCACAGTAACATTACTGAGCTGATGAAATGGCTTTTTGCTTTAAAATGGGACGTGGCGAGGACGGAGCTTCCTACAGAGAACTCGGTTTTAAAAGCTTCGTGGTTCCTGCTCTAAAATCCTCTGAATTGCCCCATATTAGCAGAAAAGCTTGTGGTTGAGTCACAGTATGTTTGAGAATCTGACATATAGTGACACTTTTAAGATGAGAGTTTACCCTTTGAGTAAAAATTAAATAAAGTGGTTTTCAGTTGAACTGTCAGTTTGACTTTTCACTTTAAAGCACAAATGCATTAACAATGTGTTATCGTTTTTATGGCTGATTTTGAGAAAACTTTCTCTTACAGATGTACAAAATTAAGTTTTTGGTAGGTTTGGGGCTTTTTTTTTTCTTGTGTGTTTTTCAGATCAGCCAGGATAATTTAAAAACCCCATGGGTAGCTAGAAAATCAGTAAGAATTCTGTGTAAGGAAGTGGAGTTGCTCGGGTTAGGCAGCTCTCTCTGTGGTGATGCAAGATTTTTATTTGCATGAGTAAGATAATCACACATAAAGGGAGATTTTTACCTCGTTTTGTGATTTACACAATATTTCACTTGCCTAATTGTCTTGGAACACGTGTTAGAGGCAGCTGGAAATGTTCAGATGGTGGCTTGAAATAAATTAAAAAAAAAACAAAAACCAAAAAATAAAATAGGTGTTTTGTTCAACCCTTCACAACAAATAGCTGTGTCATTGGGGTCGCTGTTTACAAAGCAGGAGCATCACTGTGCTGGTGAGATTGCCACAAGTGCCCGTCAGAGGATCTGAAATGTGAGTCTGGCTCACTGACTCATTGCCTTCTCCACATGTGATGAGTTTAGGTCAGGTTCTGTGAGGCTCTGACAGCAGCTAAAATGAGCTGGGTTTTGCTCCCCTACGAAACAAGACATCCAAGCGAAGGCATCCTGCCTGGGCCAAAAACCTCGAGATTAAAATCTCCCCCCCATTCTCCTCTAAATGAGGAGGTCAAAGCCAAATATTTCAGATGCAGAGTAATAAAACAAAAAAAAAAACCAGCAGGGCAGCTGTGATGGGCTGGGCTCTGAGGGAGTGCCCTTAGCAGGATGGGCTTCCAAAGGAGAGGCGAAGCAGGGGCGAGTTTCACAGGGAGAATTGCTTTGGGATCACCTCATGTCATTTATTCAATTATTTGTTTTTAGGAATAATTCTTCCTGGTGTAAAATCTCTCTTTCATCTTTGCCCCTAGAAAAGCAGCATAACTAGATTTAAGAAATTACAATAAAAATTGATGCTCTGGGTTTTTTCACAAACCCTACTGCATGTTTTTGTTGTTGCATTTTTTTGAGTTCCTGTGCTACAATTGCATTGCTGAAAGGGTCTTTGTGGCTCTTTCACTTGGCAGCCTCCTGTGTATGTCATTATTGTGTGCCATTTCCACTCAGATTTTGACTTTAAAATAGGCTGGGTTTTATTTTTTCCCCATAACAATGTTCTGTTAGCAGCAGTGAATATACTTGAAATTGTGCTGTTGCTGAACTCTTGACTGTCACATCCCTCCTGAAAACATTTGTAGTAAACATAGGAGAGAAAAAAAAACACCTGTAATAAGAATAAGAAATAAGGCTTTGCCCCCTCAGCTTGACTTATTCCAGGATTGCATTTAAAAGAGGACATACTTTTTAAGAGAATGTATTCATGTAGATAAAAATGTCAAGCGTTTTGAAATTCAATAAAATAATTATATATGGAGTATGTAAGACTGGAAATCTGAAGAAGTCTGCACCAACTGGTTTGCGTTTTCAGGTCTTTGAGAGCCTATATTTCAGGTAAAACATAATTAGTTTATTTATTTTAAGCAGTCTTCACCCCTACTGATGACAAACTTTAAAATACAGGCAACCATCTGGAAAAAAGCAAACCGCATTAGACAACGCTTAATGTTCTGTTTCAGGATTATAGAATATATATATAATTATATATGAAGCAAAAAAAAAGAAAGTATGTTGTTAGTGAAGAACTCTCCTACTTCACATAAAGATTAGGTTTCCCTCTTTAAATAATAACAAAAGTATTAAATATTCACTTACTCCACTGCTAAGCATAATCTTCTGGAAGAAAACCACCGTGTGGGTGAAATCTTTGAATCAGGTGGGGGTTCGGAGATTCATTTTAAATTTAAAATTCCCACAGTAACCTATGAGAATTTAGTAGAGTGTGCAAGGAATTGATTTAAAAAATTTCTTCACGAGGCGCAACAATTTAATGAACAGCGCCTGGAATGTTTCCACGTGTTGCAAAGCTCTGCACTGACCATTAGCATAGGAGAAAATTGAGACTTCAGGCCAAGACTCACTGAAATTAGTAGAAGAACTCCAAATTCCTGTGTGGTTTGTTTTTGTTTTTTTACAGAAAAATGAGATTCCTCCCAGGTTCATCTGCAGAATGATGATTTCTGACGTGCTCCCATGGATGAGTTTTATGTGGCTGGTCCCATCCTGTCAATTCGTCTGAGGTGTATGGGTAATTTTTGCAAACAGCAGCTAATTGCTGGGCTAATTGCAGTGTTCTGCTCTTCAGTTTGAGCCCACAGGTGTCTGCCTGATAGTGGGAGCTCAGGGCAGGGATGGGAAACTCACAACAGGTTAACTTTTCTTTTTTATCAGCTCCTGAGTACTCTCAGTGGTTTTTACACGACATGAAACGGCAATTTAATTTCATATCTTCTTGTGGCTTTAAGCAATTAGCAGAAATAAACCACCCTAGTTTCATGAAGTTATGACTTTTATTTTCTCTAATTATGCAAGAATAAGTACATTTTCTCCTTATTAAGGATGAGGAAATAGAGTATGTATTCATACAAGAATACAACTGACATTTAAAAGCGGCTAAACAATTCCTTTACTGATACCTGCAGTCACTCAACCAAGCAAAATTTAACTTCTAAGCAGGAATAAACATAGGAGAGACTCACAGGTTTTTGATATCGATATTATTTTGAAAGCAAGGGATGTGATGCAACCAAGGGACGTTACACTGGCAGATGAGGCACGCTGCAAACATAAATTAACTTTGTGTGTCACAACATCCCTCTTGCCATCCAACTTCAGTGTGTCAAGAGATGTATTCAAGAGCAGGATGGCATGGTCTGATATCCACCTGATATTTGTCATTATGTACAGAGAGGGGACAGGAACAGTTGTCTTCCAGCAAAACACGTTCTAACAACTGATGCTCATTCTCACGAGACAGTCAAAATACCTTTGGCCATGGAAAATAGATGTTTTCTGTGTTCCCACCTGGAAACCAGAATAATTGTCATCATCTTGCTTTGCCTGAAGGATTCTTGTATTTATATGCATGTATTCTATTTTGTTTGGTTTGGTTTTGTTTTGGTTTTTAATACATATCTACGGAAACATGAGGGTTTATGTGAGTATTCTCAAATTCTGGCCTGAAGTTTGTGCACACCAAGTTGCTATCCACAGCCACAGTGGGAGAATGGGAGCTGAGAAAGCTCTTAATGACATCACCAGAAGACTTTTTCTCTCAGTTCAACTGTTTTTGATAAAAATGTGAAGGTGACAGCAGCTGAAATTCTCTCCTATTTCCTGGGCCATATGAAGAGAATCAGGCACACATGTACTGGCAACCATGCATTCCTGCTCTCAAAAATTTAATGCTAAGAAGATTTAATGCTATAGTTTAAAAATTAAACTATAAATAATTATCAAGACTTCAAAAGACTTTAAATTAAGTAATATTAAGACTTTTACATTTCATTTCATTTCATTCCCTCAGCAAAAGTTGCAACGTGGTGTAAATCGTGCCGCATTTCTTTTCTTTTGGGGTGGAAGCTGGGCAGTTTGCAATGGTTAGATATTAGTGGTAGTGCGTATTAAAGATATTTCTGGCACAGAGATATAAACGTGATAACGCACTATTTGCCAAGAAAGCAAGGACTGGGGTGGGAAAACGTTGTATTTCCTGCAGACACGCCAGATCAACAGTTTTATCTTCCAGAATCAAAGCTTGTGTCCCCTGACGAGCCCCAAAATCAAAGTCTGTTTAAGGTAGTTCCGATGAACTCGAGGAAATATGTATTTTTTTTTTTTCCTGCAGGCCCATGAAGCAGTCTTTTTAATTGAGTGCCCATTTCACAGCTGAGTTACAAACTCCCGAGCAGGTTGCAGGGGAATACTGAGAGACTTTCATTTATACTGCCACAAGACATAACTTTAATGCTGCTCTTGCATTTAACATCCTTCACCAGTTTACTGGAGCATGAGCCCTGTAGTGCACACCATTGAGCTCGCCAGCACCTGAGATGGAAATACATTTGCAGAACAGCTCCCGAGCGATTAAAATGGAAAATAAGTTCTTTTATTGCAGATGTACTAATTTATAGTGTGCCATTAGTATCAGCTTTTCCATTAACTAGCTGAGCAGACTAATACCAGGAAGAATGTGAGCTGAGTTCCTTCTCCCCCCTCCACAGCCTTCCCTGGATATCCATTCCTGTGCCACAATCAGCTTCCAAGGCAAATGTTTCGCAATAGCAGTAAATGACACAATTATTTTAGAGACCCCTAATTGCAAGGTGCGTTTCAAAGTCCCAGGGTATGTTTTCTCTATGATACAGGGGGAAAAAAAAAAAAAAAAAGATTAATTTGAAAGATTTCATGAGTATCTCCTTTCAAGACAGCGTTTCTTAAAAAAAAAAAGAAAAAAGAAAAATAATTGCATGTATTTAATCTTGCATTGATCTATGTGACTTTTTTTTTTTCTGGTCAAGCTGTTTTGAGATGAATTCTCTGAAGAAAATAGTGGAAAGAATTGCCAAAGAGACAGGAAATTCCTTTTTTCCTTTTTTTTTTTTCTATTTTTTTGTGAGAGGTTAGATGACAAACTAAATAAGGTTGAATATCTGGGGAGATAGTGCTGCAAATCAATGTAAGATGACAATGCAAGCAACTTTAATTTGTAGTTAGAGTATAATATTCATGTAGTCCTGTGGGCAGTTTAGAGGAACACTTACAGACCTTTTTTTTCCTGGAAATACCATTTAACCACAATTAATAATAATAATTTTAAAAAAATAAAAAAGCAATTTGGTTTTGTGTGAACTCTTTCATGGACAATTAGACATCTATCAAGTTCTTAATTTAGACTTCACTTTGTAAGCAAGGAACGGGGTTCATAAATGTCACCCTGAAGCCTTTTTTGTTTTGTGTTCAAAAAACTTGCTTTTTTTGTGCAGGAAAGGGGACAACTACATGAGTTGATCTGTGAAATTTTTAATAAAATGCAACGTTTTAATTCTTTGTTATTTAAAGAAAAATAATACGACAACCGCTTTGATTTCTCTAAACTTCTCTGGAACAAATACCATGAAGAATTGTTCCAAATTACTCTTTAATTAGCTGAAAAGACAGGAATAGAGTTACATAACAGAGGCAAAAAATTGATTTAGTGGGTTAGGTATGCATTCATGCATTTTATCTCTGTTTCCAAGATGGACTTCCCTGATAGCTAAAAGAGAGTTGTTTTTGGCATGAAAAACACGAATACAAGTTAAAGGCATATCTCAATTTAGCAAAAAAGAATTTAAATAACTGTGTGTAGCAATGAAATATAATATCTTCTTGATTTGTCTGGGTTTTCTTTGTTTGTTTTTGTTTGTTTGTTTGCTTGTTTTTAATTGTGACATGGTAAATCACACTCTTTGTTTCAGCATTTTAATTTGCTCTGAATTTTTCTTTCTGTTTTTAAACTCGTAATTTTAAGTCTGAAGGTCAGGCTAAGAACCTTTGTTATTTACATATTTTCCCACTCTGCCTGTGGAACGTGACTGCTGTGAGCTCCACTGTGACATTTAATGGGAAAAAACTGTTTAAATATTATTATAGCTTCCTCTCATACTTTTAGACCACTAAAAATGTACTTCTTTTCCTGACCACATGGGAACCCCTTGTTTGTTTTTTTTTTTAGAAAAACATCCAAAACTAACCTAAAATCCTCGCAAACAGGATATACAGTTCCCCAAATGCTAAGAGTGCCACTTAAGCAACCTCAATAGAGAGATTTTTTTTTTTTCCTGTTCTGGCCTTTTATTTACATGATGATTTTTATAGAATTTTGACTTTTGCATTTAAAATGTAAAACTCCCATCATATTCCTCTTTCATGGCAGAACTATCTTGTTCCGTTCCACTGAATACCAGAGAGTTGAGATGAAATATCTGCTAAATACCTCTCCATGTCCACTTTGGAAGCAAAGTGGAAAATATTTTGATACATTTTCAAGTAAGACTGTTTGTTTGAGGAAAATTTTAGTGTTTGTTCGTGGATTTTCTTTTTCCTTTTTTATTTCTTTTTAACAACAACAACAACAAATTCAATTAACAACAACAACAACAAGTATTTGTAGAAAATACTGGGAATGCAGACGAGTTCCAGATAGATTTACACTAAATGTCTGTACAGAAGCCTCTAAGGCTTCTGCTTGGAAATATTATGAACTTAAATACCATGTTCTACGTGAAAGCAGTTGGGCTGAACCGAAGAGCCATGAGGATACAAACAAACTGAGATGAGCTGCAGTGATCCAGGACTTACCTTCCCTTAATTCTATTTGGGGGGGGAAAAAAGCAAAGGGAAGTAAAAAAGTCAATGTCTCGTAACTGACTGGGGCAGAAACTTCAGCAGATCAATGAAAATGCATCAAGGTGATAACCACAGATCCCACCCAGAACTAAATGAAAAGAAATAAGGCAGAGTAAAGTAACACAGAGGAAGTTTTCTGCATAGGAACATTCTCACAGCCAGCCTTCCTTTGATGGTTGTCACTCTGCCAGCTGTGAGGTGATATGAGGGACTGTAATTTATTATTTTATTAGCTTTTAGAGTGCTAAATTGGTGAGAGTAATCCATAGCTTATGCAAGAGAAATTACATTTTTTATGTACTTTGCTTGGCTTGGTGGCTGAGAATCAATTTCTCTGTGAAACAATAAATACTAGGACAAGATCCAAGATGCTTAAAAGGAATTTTAAAGAGGATAGAAAGACAAACAGATAAAATTTGTCTTCAATAGGAACTGATTTTTTTTCTCCTCCGTGGAAAAAATTAAATCTCAAGAGATGAAGCTTTTCCTGCCTCACTTTGAACAGCTTTCAGGTCTTCTGCTAATTTGGAGATCTCACTAAACGGTTATTTATGTGGAATGTAACCACAATTCATATAAATATCATAGGCTCATAGAGTAGTTTGAAGTTTAAAGGCCATCTGCTCCAACCTTCCTGAAACCTTGCACTATCCCAGGCTGCTCCAAGCCCTGTCCGACCTGGCCTTGGACAATTCCAGGGATGGGGCAGCCACAGCTTCTCCGGGCACCCTGTGCCACCCTCACTGTAAAATACTTCTTTCTGATATCTATTACCAATAAAAATCTCCTGCTTTGCTTACACCTCCTACACCCAGGTGCAGAATTGCTGTCGTTAATAATAACCTCATCCACGTGATGTTTCAGATGCTGTCCTTTATCACAGCTTGACAAATCTACTTTTCTTTGTGTAAAATAGTCTGCGCGCCAACAGCTTCTGATTTCATGAGTAAAGGAAAACTGCAAGGTTCAGTAAGCCAGATGCCTTAATTGAACTTGGGAAGCAACATGGGCACAGATTCTTTACACCTGGATTTTTAAATTTTTATGCTTCAGCAAAAATCTGTATTTTCTTCTGGTTTGTCCTTGTGAGGGCAGCAAGGGAGTTGTGAAAAGTGCTACGGTGTTATCAAGAATAAAACAGGGGTATCTTGTCCTTGGAGAAAACCCCCATATTTTATCACTGTGCTTTTTCAGATATTGTTTTTTCCCTTATTTTCTGTCATCTCAAGGAAAACTCTGCTCAGTTCCCATTGTGCATACGTAGCAAAAAATGCTTCTAGACCATACCATGAATTCAGACTGAGTCCGTCTCTTTCAATGATTTTCCTGGCAGTCTTTTTCTGCGTCATTGCATATTTGGGTAGAATAATAGCATGCTCAGTATTTAAATCTGAATAAAACATTAACATTTATGCATAAAATTCTGCATGAAGGAACCTTCCTTATAGATATAAAGTAAACCAAGCTCCTTTTTTTTAGCAATTGGTCACCCTGTAAGTATTTTCCTAGGTGTTTGGTATGACATAGAAAGATATGCAAAATGTATGTTCTTGGTGCAGGTGGCACTGGGCAGGAACACAAAATGGTGAAAAAACTCCCAAACCCATGAAAAAAGACGATGGAGGCACATTCATATTGAATTTAACTGCCATGGTGTCTCACATGGCACCAAAAAAATGTGGATTTTTTTTTTTTTCTCACAGTGATATTATCCTGTGCTCAGGCCAGTTATGTACCTGCAAATCAGAAATATGGCTGGGCAATGAATTTAGCCTCAAGCTATCTGCAGTGCAGCTACTACAGATTAGATAGAGCCAGATGATGCCTAGAAGTATAATAAGACATTAACTGAATCCTTAGAGGGGAAAAAAAAAAAAACCAGAAAAGAGGAATGTACTGTGTTGGAGGTTCTGAGCACACAGAAAGAAGTGAAAAGTCTGATAAGAGAGTCATTAAAAGAATTTTGACCCATTACATTGAGTAGATTTGTGTGGGAGGAAAGGGCTGGTGGCAGAATGTAGGAGGGGGACGTTGTCTGCTGCACGGGAGGAAATGATCAGGAAGTCAAGAATGAGAAGTTCTGAGTAATCCAGAGAAGCACAGAAAATCTCCCATATTTAACCAAATCAGACACAGGGTTTTTTTTACTTAAAATGTCAGTACTTTTGAAATTCACGGCCATTTGTTTTTTCTCCAAAATGTAAATTGTTTATACGGTTTAAAGATGCCTCAAGAAACAGGAAGGTCTTAGCGTCCGTAGACACCAGCATCAGAAAGCCCTCAGCACGTAGCAACATCACAAAGTTTCTCTGCAATTGTGTGGAGAGGGAAGATTGCTGGTCTTCTGGTATTAACTATCTTTCTCTTTCATTTGAAAAAAACATTTAAAAACTTTTTTAGGCAGGAGTTTTCAGGACGCGGTTTGCAGCCATGAGCACAGCTAGGTTGTGCTCCGTTGGATTCCGATGTAATTTCATCTGTCCTTGTGCAAAACACCTCAAAAGATGGGAAAAATAAAATGCTGCAGTTCTCAAACACTCAAGAACCCTTTGCTGTCCAGTTCCTAGTCGTGCTTTGATGGAAACCCATAGTCAAAATTGATGGACTGTTTTTGAAACTAAAACAGGACTACAAAATCGCGGAGAATCGACCTGGAGATGACTCAGGAGATGGAGGCAATCCTACTTAAAGGGAAACAACTGGAGCAGTTTGGTGGAAACCTGGCAAGATGTTTATTTAGAACGAAGAATTCTAAAGGAATTGTTACTGCTTTATTTTAGAAAGAGGGTAAATCGTCAAATAGCAGCCGAAAAATCCTACAATAATTCAATAGTTTCCAACTTTCATGCTCAAGGGAAATTCTTTGAAATCCCCGGTGGTTTACTGCTCCTGCAGAATTTCTCAGAAGCAGGTGAGTGATTTCTAGATCAAAGGCATGGCAAAGGTAGGGATTAATTCCACTCAGCTTTAGCTACGTACAAATAAGATGTCTTTTTGTAAACAAGTTAATTATTCTACACTGAGCTTCGGACTCCTGTGAATTCCATTGTCCCTGGCAACACCCTCTTTGCTCTTTAATGGCACAGAAAGATCTGGGCTGGGTAAGACTGAATGACTTAATTTAAATGGTTAAAAGAAAATTATTCCCCTTCTGAGTTGTTGCAACACATTCAAGTTGTTGTAAGGAATTAATAAAGGAAATGGATAAATGGGTCTAGCATTAAAGGTTGATTTTTCAAAGAAGTTGGACTATCCTCAGACAAAAATCGCTCCCATAATCCACAGCAGTTCTACCAAAATCAACAGATTTTAGGTTTACAACTACCAGTGATACCAGTGTGATATCAGTTAAACATAAAGGTCTTTCCTAATTTGAATTACAAATGAGGCCCAAGTAATGTCAGGGTAATGGCATAAGGCAGTTTGAATGTAAATCAATTAGTGGATTGTATTGGACAAAAGTTTTTAGTGATCTATTGCAGTGTTCTTTGATTAGATTTTTTTGTATTACCAAGAGGGGTTTTTTTGAGTGGATCATGTTTGGGTTAAAAAAAAAAAAAAATATAAAAGAAATTCTAGTAACTCTCAAATCCATATAAGGCAGAACAAACCTTAATCACTGTAATAAAACAATTAAAACTGCTTATATGTAACCATAGATTTTAAACACATGTGTTTATTGGTGTTATTGCACTCTCCTGTAGAAAACATTGAAGGCATTACATTAAATGTCTGTTTCTATCAGACGTTCCTGTCTCTGTACATCCTGCGCGATCATTTAAGGATGAAAATAATGGTGTAATTTCCGCCTTTAAAGACCCTCCATGAAGGCACACTTGGAAAAGACTTAATCTGCCATTCTATTGAATTTCAGATTCAGAGGTTTGGGGTTACTTCTAAGATCCCTTTAAGTTTGTCTTGTTTCCCTTGAGATTTGAGCACCTGAAATTGTTACTGAGGCGCCAACACTTGTCCAACTTTGATGACGAATGCTACTGAAAACATTCTAAAGTAAACCAAAGAGTTTCTGGGGACAAAATGCCCTTGAGTCTTTAAGGCACCAAGCTCTAATGATATGTAAATATTCAGATTGCCATGTCTACATTAATCTGCGCTAAATTAATTCAATATCAGTGCTCCCACAGCTGTACATACCAATTAATGTGATTATTCTTTCAGTAATGTCATATTCCTTTGTTATGTCAAAGGCTGGTGTATTATGTGGGTAGGATTATTTGAGTTTAGCATTAGAGGCACGAAATGTAAGCACCCACAACTTTGCTGAGATTATTATTGCATCTTAAGTTTTAGTTTTACCATTACACAATGCAGAACTTTGGGTTTAACTTTGTTAGCTTTACGTAAAAAAAACCTTTGCAAGGGAAACTTAATGTTATCTTGGATTAATAATGTACTGAGAAACAAGGCAGATTAAAATTTGCTACATCAGGAGTTCAATTTTCAATTAGTACGCTACATTAATTAGATATGTTAGTTAATTTATTTCTGTGTGTAGTGAGCTTTCACCTGTGCTGCTCTTTCTTCATTTTTTCAGCCTTATCTGCAGTTCAGCAGAGAAATTATCCCACTTTAAGGCTTATACTTAACTTTTCTTAGGAGATAGAATGCAAATTACCTGAGACTACCGTGTCTACATTTCTACTATGTCAAATTGAAATTAGTCTTAAAAGATGTGAACAAATTCCCTATCCAGAGAAACTTATCAGCTCTTAACCGTTTTGGGTTTTGTTTTGTTTTTTTTAATAATTAATCAGATTTTGTCTGGTTTCTTTGAATCTCATTCCTATTTTTAACAACACGGGCATTTAGGTACATATTATGTAAAAGTGACTTTTTTGAGAATTAGCTCTTGAATCTTACACAGAGAGGAAATTCATGAATTGCCTAAGTAATTCCATTGCCTGGGAAGTCTTTTAATTAAAAGATGATTTTAAATGTTTACAAAACCGGAGTATATTATTTTTCCTACAGAATATTTTATCAGAAGTGTGCTATTTCCCGCTCTTGTTATAAATTTCCCTTGTTTAGTGGTACTGGTGAGTTACTATCCAGCTCTTTCTTGATCCTGGATATCTGGTATCCTTTGTGGTACCTGAAGCTGTACCACAGGTCTTAGAAAACCTGAAAAGGTTGAGTACTAGACTGAACAGATAGAAAAATGTTTTTGAAACAGATTTTTTTTTTTCTTTTTGGTTTCTTTTTGGTTTCCTCTTTTTTTCTGGTCATGGTTTGTTTCTTGTCTACATCAGGTCTGGGTTTTTATGACATCCACTGCTGCTGCATCCAGATAGGGGGTCCTGGGACATCCCAGCCATGCCACTGACTTCACTGCTGGCCCAACTCCTTGTCCTAGTCCTGACCCATGGCCTCAGTGTCAACCAGCTTCACCAGCACTGTTCCTTCCTCTTATTCACAAAAACAGGACAGGCAGGTGTGACCCACGTGAGGGTTCACTCCCCACCTGTGCAAACTCTCAAAACTGTGTCAAATATTGTTCTCATTCAGCTGGAAAGAGACTTGGAGCACCTGGGTAGCTAAAATTGCTGTGTGGTGGCAGCCTCTGGGCTGTAACCTCATCTTATCTCTGGTTTTGTATCTGGCATCAGATTTTTTGCTCTGGTCTCCACTGCCTGAGTGCCCCTGGTCTTCCCATGACAGCCACAGTTCCACACCTGCCCCCAGACCTGAGCGTGGCAGGGATGTGTTTGGGTTTTTGTTTATTTGGGCTTATGGGACCTGTTCCCATCACTCTTTCCAAACACCATTTAAGCACTTACAGAATTCACAGCACCGTGGTGTGCTCTCATTTTCTTACCAGAAATTTTAGTCAATCATCCAATCACTCCAGCTCTGACAGCACATAATTTTTATATGCTCAAAACACTGTTAATTTATAAGGCAATAAAAAAGCCCCAAAACCTTAAAAGCTGTTTCCACAAGCTCGTATTTTTATTCTACATAAGCATTTTAAAAGTAAAATAAGTTATAAGACTTCTTTTGTGCGTATTCAGACTTATTTTCTCTGTTCTTAATATATAAAGGTACTACTATATCATAGAAGTGGTTACAAGTATTATGCATATAGTTACTAGAGATTTGTATTAGTTTTTAAATTTACAATACTTGTAAATTATGAAAACTAAAAGATGTGTCTGCTGGGAATGGCAAAAGATTTGGTGAATTATCTGTGAAAAAGAATGGAAAAAAAAGAACAAAAGAAAAATCAGATGGCTATGTTGTAAAAAATAAATTTTGACATCTCCCCCCAACCCCCCAAAAAATCTATCACATTTCCAATGAAACTTCTGTATAAACAACCAAGAAATTGGAAGACCAGCATGGTCACACGACTTAAACCAGGCAAATCAAAAAATAATTCAGAAATAATAAAAAAATTTATTTTTAATCCTGCATATTACAATTAATGCTTTTCCTTATCTTTCAAAATTATTTTACAAACATATTTCTCCCATTTTAATTTTTTTTTTTAATTCCATCATGTGAAAAATAAAACTTCTTCTTTTTCGTGTGTGTGTGTTTTTTTTGTTTTGGTTTTTTTTTTTGTTTTGGGTGGGGTTTTCTTTTTTGTTTGTTTTTTCGTTGGTTTTTTTGGTGTATTTTTTGGGGATTTTGTGCGTCTTTTTTAATTTTCATTTGGTTTTGGTTTTGATTTTGTTTTTGGTTTTAGTTTTGTTTTTGTTTTTGGTTCTGGTTTTGGTTTGGGGTTTTTTTTTGTTTGTTTGTTTTGAGGTGGTTTTTTTTTTGTTTTGGGGGTTTTTTTTGTTGTTTGTTTGTTTTGTTTTTTCCTGGAATTCAAAGCTTATTGGTGTGCACCTCAAAATATTGCTTCTCAGGGCTGCTCCACAGCTAGCCCACGTGAAGGAGGCAGGCCACAGGCAACCAGCGCTGCGAGGCAGGCGGAGAACACAAAAATACTGCGAGACTACACGGGCAGGCACTGACAGCTCTTGCAACCCACTGAGCCATTTAGGATGAGCAACGAGTCAGAGCTGGAGCCCTGCTGAGAAGGATCAATAGTGAATGCATTATCATCGTTATTTCCAACGACAGGAATAATAACGCAGTATTTATTTCTGGTGCGAGGTTGTTTCAAGCCTCGTTTCAACCCCCCCTCCACCCCCATTATTTGGGATGTAGTTCATTCTAGGGCAATATAGAGATATCTCACTGTGCTTAATACTATGATTCCACTCAGCCTAGCTGTTAAATACATTTTTTTTTTTTTCTGCATTATGTTGGTTAATTAAACTTTCTGTGAAGATGGTGGTAATTGAGTGTAAGGCTCCCGTTAACTTCAGTGAGAATGTGAGACAGCAATGGAGCTTCTCTGTGGTTTGACCATTTCTCCCTCTGGGAAAAAAAAAAAAAAAAAGGGAATAAAAAAGGAGAGGGATTAAACAAACAGCTAGCCTGCAGCTTTATGTCGGCTGAAATGCATAAAAAACAAACATAAGAAACAAAATGAAACAAACAAAAAAATAAAACAGGTAAAAGGAAAGAAAACAAAAACGTGTCTCCAAACCTAGGAAAGAAACTGGATGGAGGGTGCATGGGGAGTAAACCTAAAAATAATTCAAATATTTCTGAAGGGACAATTTTTTTTTTTTCACTTTATCCTCTAAGGGCTTCAATCTGTTGGCTTTCAGTGAGCTCATTAGATCCTAAACATCTTGGACACCCATTTTTTTCTCTGGGAAAAGGTGATTTGACTGCCATTTCCTTATTTTCTGAGTGGTAAAACTGCTTTGAGGAAAGAGTGATGAAACCTATAGGGATGAAGTTAAAAGTTATAACTAGAACTGAGGGCTTTCTATTTTCTAGTTCTGTGATTCTGTATATATTTAGGTTCACCTCAAGTAAAGCACCTCTCATATAAATACCTGGAAGTGCATTTTGCCATTTGAAGGTAACACTTAAAGCCACTTTGCACCACCTAATTTTTAAAACCCTAATGGCTTCTTTATATACATTTTTTTTCAGTGAATTTCAAAACTCAGCTTTGTTTTGACATGTTTATTGTCAATTGCCTTGACGTGTTTATCACTATGTGTCAACCCCCTGTCACAGAGATGCAATTCTTTTACAACTTCTCTGTGATTCCTTAGGAAGTGTTTTGATTTCCCATAAATTGGGAGTTACTTTCAAGGATGGAGATATATATAGAGTGAATAACATTTAAAACATTACTGCAGAAGGAGCTCTGTTTATGCCACTGCTGCTTCATCCATCTGGTTTAATGCTGTGTTCAGAGAAGGATTTCAAAGTCTATCAGCTAAAGTAGGATAAAGAAAATTTTCTGAATGCCTCTCTGTTTACTCAAGCCACTTGCCTTCAACCTTTTCTGCTTTTCTCCTGGTTCTTCCCGGGAGAGGCTTCTTGTCTCAACAATCAATATAAAAACCTGGTCTTCCTTACATTTAAATTACAGTGTTCTTGAAGTTGCTTTTGTAAAAGACATCAGAACATGTTGAACATCATAAATTTTTAAGCTTTGGTCAGATTAGAAAGTTTCCCTCTGGAACTGTCACTTACAGACTGGCTGGATGAGGGAAGGGTCTGGAAAGAGAATTGCTCATTCTCAATTTATTTTTGTTAATTCTGGGTTATTTTCAGCCAGATGGAAAGAGAACAATATCCAGGATTCTGCAGAAGAGCTCTTTATTAATTAAGAGTGTGTTTTGGAAACCACAAGGACTTAGATCTTAGAACCAACAGGTACTTGGGAAAAAGAAATTATGAGCACATCCTTCCATAGAAAACACAGAATTCCAGTAAGAAAATTCTCTTCTCCATTCATCCAGTGAGAAGTAGAAAACTTGTTCCTGAGTTTTTCTTGAAAATGTACCAAGTGCTTTACACACATGCTGAAAAACAGAGCCTAAATTTACTATTTTCTAAAGTATTCACTTGTTTTTTTTATAAGTTTTCATGGAAAATACTTGCATTGTACTTACGGGTGCAAAAATCTTTCATTTTAAGTGAGCTGAAATCGTGATATCACCAAAAAAAAAAAAATCTCATCTCTTTGAACAAGCCACATTCCAGTTTTATATAACTCAAATCTGGGTATTGTAGGCATGGCCCACATCTACTGAAGCACAGACAGTTGCTAGAATTTCCATGCACCTGAACAGTTTTCATGGAGATATATATTTTATTCCTAATAATAATTTCTTAATTAATGCATTTATAAACTTATAAATTCCCTGAGAAACATTGTGATTGGTCACTAAAGGCAGAAAAAGAGGTAGCATGTGGCTAGCACTCACACAGGGTGAGTAGGCCCTGCTTCACACAAGCAGGCCATGAACTTCTGTCTTGTTAAAAAAAAAGGTGCTGAAAAGGCTCGTGACTACCAGAAAACGCTGCTTTGACCCAGATCTCATCCCACACTGTGACCTCAGTAACCATCCTCTGACTTTCCGCCTCGATTTCCCTGGCCAGAAACTTCAGGTATTCACCTGACCTCACACGTCCCAGAAAGTCGCCGAGCTCTTTCGGGAAGAAACTGCTTTCAGAATGTTTTGTTGTCAGCTTCCTTAACTTTCACCTCACAAACACAAAAATATTAACATCTGTAAGAACACACAGAACGTCACATAGAGTTTCAAAGATTACTTTTTTGAGAAAAAGGAATACCGTGATGTTTGTCTGTTTTCCAAATATTCTGCGTTACTCCAGAGGGATGTATTCTGATTTTTTTTTTTTTCCACAGGGAAATCCAGCTTCCAGTTCTGCATGG
>VZRR01003433.1:85619-96564 GCA_013398015.1 Oreocharis arfaki | reverse complement strand
TTTTTTTTTTTTCTGTTCAAATCTCTATGCAACCAGAAGGAGTGAATAAGAAAAAAGAAGGAAAAAAGACTTTCTGAAATATTTCCTGGAAAAGTACATCCACAACTGTTTGCTCACAGGGCTAGGCTGCTGTCTAAGGGTTTTAAGACAATCAAACATCAGGTACTTCTGAGGCCAGAGTCGCTTGAGCTAAGCAGCTGCTGGCTAATGAGCTGTGAATCCTTCATAATGCTGTAATTTTTATTTGATAGAAAAATAATGGTGGATTTATTTAACCTACACCTGTAATTAGCGGTGTTTTCCTTCTCAGTGGTGTTTTTTTTTTCTGTCAGCCAAAGTTGTCTGCCCTGCTTACCTGAAATATATATTTCCCACAAGAGATGAGGTTTGTTTTAATAAAGGAACAAATACTGTTGACTAAAAGATTGAGTTTCTCTCCAGTAAATAGCCAATATTTTTATAATTATATAATCCTGATTTAGAGTAAATATTACTTGACAATGAACAATTAAGAGTAAAAAGCCCCTGAAACAATGAAATTGAAGCATTTAATTTACCTCAATTTAAACAGTGTGTTCATAACAAAGCAAATCAACTTGAACATGAGTGTTTCAAATGAAAGCATTTCCTTTCCCCATGGAAAATTCTAATTTTGTTTGGTGAAATTTGGTGACAAAAAGGATTGGATTTTTAAAAAATATCTTAGCTAAGAATATTTCCCCGAGGCATTTAAATAAGAAGAAATCCATATCTTTCAGGGCAAATGGACTTAAATTGCATTCTTATTTGTTGCCTGAATCTATCCAAATATATTTTACAGAGTCCAAAACCTCAAAAGCAGAAATCAAATGGCTGACTATTAAAAAAAAAAAATAAACTGCACAGGGAGAAGTTAATACATGAAATTAAACTGGAATGTGAACATTTCTAACCTGTTTTATTTCAAAATATTTATTTCAGTATTTAATATGACAACAGTGTCAGGCATGAGATTATACCTGTGAATGATGAAGCTCTGTGTATTTCCTGGGCATTTAATTAAAGGAAAAGGACAAATAACTAAAGAATAAAGTACAGCTTTTTAATTGCAGGAGAGCAGGGGTTTTAGGAGGATTGAGGAAAGAGTGATTGTTGGTTGGTTGGAAATGAAAGCTTGTCTCAGACACACAGAGGAACTGCAAATGAATGAAGAAATTCAAGCACAAAAGGTGGAAAGCAAGTGGCTGGACATTCAATGAGCTATGTGGCATAACATTTGGTTAAAAAAACCTCAAATTTTTGCTCATCTTTGAAAAATCCTTCTGTATTCTGCCTTGAAACCAAGCAAGCACAAGTTCCCAGCAAAGTCATAAATTCGTCTTTGAAACTTACGGGGGCATAAACAGGTAAACACGTTTAGAACCATATGAGTTGTGACATTTTTTTTTCTCCCTGTCTGTGAGAGAGGAAATATGCACAAATTTGTGCTGGTCTTAGCTCCAGGAAGAGTTGTGTTCTTGAAGACTTCGAAGTCATGGATTAAAAAAAAACAAACTAAAAAAACAACAACCAAAAAAAACCAAAAAACAAACAAACAAACAAACAAAAAACCCGAAAAAACAAAACCAAAAAACCCCCCAAAAAAACCAAAACAAATAAAACCTCAAACAAACAGACAAAACAAAACAAAACAAAAAAAAACCACAGGGAAAAGTGTGGAAAGTCCTTTTAATGTGAAGACAGGTCTGTTCCAGCATTTCTCTCTTTGGTTAAAATAATTTCTTCTTCCATTCTCCCCTGAATATCTGATATTAACCCTTCTAAACAGGTGGGACAACGTAAGAAGGATTTTATGCCTTAAAGAGCTCTGCGTCCTAAAATACAGAAATAGTTCAATCCTCCAGGCAAAAAGTTGTTTCGATGGAGTGCACATTCAAAAAGCTTTTAAACAGCTTTCTGCAGCCCAGAAATCCCTGTATTATTCTCTAGCCATTGTGTTCTTGTGTAGCCCCAGTTGCAAAACTACATTTGTCTTCCTCCTGCATTCCTACATTTTCATTGCCACGTGAAGAATAATTTAATCACAAAACAAGCAGAGCCAACTCAGTGGTGAATGAAAAGCCAGCGCTGCAAAACAGCATCAAAAATTGAAACTGAGCAGTTTAGCTTTACCAGCTAATTTACTTAGGTATCACCCTAAGGCGTCAACACCATTTATCACCACTGCAGTAGCCTGGAATGTTTGCACCATCACCAGGAGCAGAAGTGGTTATGGAACAAAACCCCAAAAGTTAGGAACTTCAGGGAAATACTGAATTGAATCGGCAAATAAACAGAATATCTGCAACTGGGCCTCATAACCATAATTACAATTAAACCAGTATGCACATGATGCTCTAGGTAAGGAGCCGTCCTTACTAATGAAGTCATCCAAGATGCGGAGATATCAGAAGTTTTTAAGGTAAAACAAAGTCCAGCCACGTTTCTAAAGGGCTTTGCAGGGATAACTCAAATATTTGTGTGCAACTGCAATTTTAAGAGGGTTAATGAAGAGTTTGTAGAAGCAGTAAAAGAGGGTGGTAGCAGAGATTTTGCAAGGGATTTAGTTTTTCACAAGAGCTTCTTTTAAATACTCAAAGTCTTTTAAATCCATCTCTATTACTATTTAAAGCAACACATAGAAATAAGAAATACAAGGGAAGAAAGGAGGCAACATGCAAGTCTTAGAGAGGGTTACAAAACTATGAAAATTCATTTTTTTAGTACTATTAACACAAAAAAAAAGTATTTCCATAGTATTTCTTGTGACTTGAATGGTCAAATCTGAGCTTTGAACATGCCAGCGAGACTCACATCTGAAAATTTAGGGGTTTGGAACAACTGGCTAAAATTCTTTAGCTGTTCTATTACTGCTACAGTTCAACAAATAACAAAAGGCATAAGGGACTCATTGAATAAAGAGTGCAAAGATTTTATTTGGTTGTTCTCTCCCTCCAAAAATCTGCAGTGAAACTAAACATATTTAGCTGAAGTGAATACTTCTATTCTTTTCACTTTGTTAGTGTAAAACCTAACTATGAAAGCAATAAGACAATGGCATTATGGATTTAAAGCCACAAAAGAAATCAGTCTTATCTATTAATTTTAAATTTCCTTGCTTTGGTGGTTTTAAGATAACCCTATAGTTCCCTCAGTTGTACTTTTTCAATCTAACATCACTGCCTGATACAGTTCAAGCTGTATCTATCTAAAGTATAACCCATTTTCTCTAGCCCCTTAAAATCTTTCCCTTTGTTGAAAGTGTTTGCAACCTATTGAAATGCTAATGGAGATAAACATTACAGTGTCATGATATTACCAAAAATATGTACATACTTTAAGCTGCCTTTTCAAGATTTTGTACTTCTGGAAGTGCATCTCTGCTCATTTCAGGAAAAGAAGAAACAGTAAACATTTATTGTTTTGTGCAAAAATGCCACATAGTATCAAGAAAACTTCTCTGATCTTCATCGTGATTACTGGAGCAAAATGTAGTGACTCTGTCTTACTAAAATCGTCAATTCTCTCTCATTTAGGATAAATTTCCAACTACTTATCATCAACTGATAATTTTTCCTACCTTTGATGATAAAGACGTCAGACTATATTAATGGTCCCCCAAACTCCTGCCTCATCCATAAATTCATTTGTCTGTTAGATTACCATGTGCAGTAAGCTCAGTAAGTTTTTGGGGGGTTTTTGAGTGATGTTTTGGAACCACATCCAGCCAAGATACACCTTCAGCGCAATACAAACCTAAAAAATTATTTCATGTTACTATATTTTGATCAATTCAAAATAGTTCATCTTGTCCCTGGAAGTCCAACAGTATCTTTAGCTTTATTTGTGCCCGTATTTGCATAATTGCTAAAATTTCATTTTGCACTTCATTAGCACCCCCAGCCCATCCTAATATTCTAAATGAGCAAGAGCTCTTCACATTTCCTTTAATCACAAACACTCATTATAATTTTTCTGGGTGATGGGGTATATCTGAAAACCAACATAATTCCAATATGTCTAATTTACACCCAACAGAGTTCTAAATTCTCCTAATCATGTTTATGCAAATGTAGGAGCAGCAGAAGAATTAATGTAAGGATTTCAGATGTGTTTCAAACCAATTTTTTTTCACTGAAAATCATCACTGAACTCATCACTCATTTCATTTCCCAAAGTGTAGGTGCATCTTTTCTGAAAATGCACATCCTTTTCCTGCACATTGAGATCTCAGACATTCTGTGTCAGAACACCTTTTTCCAGCCTTTACTTTACTGAGTTGATAAATCTGCTCCTGCTCTACCAGTTTTCACCATCCAAACTCTCTCCCTTTGAACTCTGTTTTTTTTCTGTTTCCATTTGTTGGTGTGGTTTGCTTTTTTTTTTTTAACAGGACACACTGACAAGTCCAATTACTTCTCTGTCTGAGCTGAATGTTCTAATTCTGGAAAACCCTCCAGATTCTGCTGGCCTGGATTTTTAAAGGAAAAAGGGAAAAAAAAATCTCCGTTTTTGAAGAGCCACGGAGGTCAGTGGAAGCTTGACCCCTGAACATTGCTGGACCCTGATGCCCCATCTCTGGAGGTGTTCAAGGCCAGGTTGGATGGAGCTTGGAGAAACTTTTGGAAGGTGCCCAGGACACGGGGTGAAACAAGATGATCTTTAAGGTCCCTTCCAACCCAAAACATTCTGTGATTGTATGGCCATCCACCACGTTAAGGATGCTGGCTGGCATGACCGAGAAAATCCTCTCTCTTCACTTCTTTGTGGAGCTGTGGAAGTCGTGGGACTTCCCAGAAGACTGGAAGAAGACTAATGAAACACCAAACTACAAAGCCTCAGAGAAGGATCCCGTCAATTTTAAGCCCATCAGTCTTTCTTCGGTCCCTGGGAAAGTTCTGGAATGAATGCTCCTGGGGGCTGTCACAAGTCAGAGGGAGCCCTGGGAAAAGCCAGAGTGGACCCACCAAGAACAAATCGTACTCGACAAACCTGACCGCCCTCCTTGACAAAGTCCTGGGCTTGGTTGGTGTGGAGGGAACAGTGAACTTTGTCTCGACGCCTACGATTTTTAGCTTTTTATATTTTTCATATATTTGTAGATTGCTAAAGCGTGGCTGTAGCCTCTAGTACTTTTCTTATCTTTCTCCCCTACATTTAGGAGCTGACCTTATAAACACATTCCGTAGAGATTGTTCAGTCTTATTCCAAGAAGAAAACCAGCTACAAGGATGGTGTGTTTTCCAACCAGAATCTAGACCAGACGTAAAAAAAGTGGGGAGAAAGAAACCTCTGGACTGCTTCCACTGGGTCAGGACCCCAGGACTTATTACCTAATACACTAAACTTTTAATTAGACAGTAGATGATAGATGTACTATTTGACTAACTTCATAAAAATTGTAGAATTACTGTACCACGTGCGCTTTTCACCATATTGCGTACCTGAAAGCTTTCAAGTAAAATTTGCTTCTATATTCACTCTAATGTTGTTGGGAAGATCTATTCTATTTTCCGGGCAGCAGTCTAACCAGATTTCTCCAAGGTTTTCAATATAGTTTTTTACAGCCTTCTGCTGAAAACAACTTCCTCAATATTTTCTAGGCAAGGGGTCTGTGGGGTGGGTGGGGGCCTGGCTGACAGGTGACACATGGGGGGCTCGTGATACATAGATCCTCTCCAAACTGGCAGACT
This sequence comes from Oreocharis arfaki, assembly GCA_013398015.1. Classification (NCBI taxonomy): domain Eukaryota; kingdom Metazoa; phylum Chordata; class Aves; order Passeriformes; family Paramythiidae; genus Oreocharis; species Oreocharis arfaki. The sequence continues at coordinate 90,853 of VZRR01003433.1, read as the reverse complement.
GTCCCAAATGGGGTTGCCCAAGCATCAGTATTGGACCCAAAATTGTTTATTATCTTCTCAAGTGTTCTGGATGATGAGATAAAGCACCCCCTAATAAATTTTGCCGATGATACCAAACTATGTGGGGGAGCAGACACTCTGGAAGGAAGAGCCCACCCTGAGGGAGGACCTGGGCAGACTGGAAGAGAGGGGGAAAAAAATCCACTATGAAGTTCCATAAGGACAAGTGTGAGGCCCTCCACTTGGGAAAACCTGTGAAGCCCAGGCTGGGATCCACCCAGCTGCACAGTAGCTCTGTGGAAAGGAAGCTCTGTGGAAAGGGGCCTGGGAGCCCTGGGGAGAACCCAGCTCGAGTGCATGACCATGAGGGTTCTGCTGCTAGGAGATGCTGGGTGGCATCAACAAAGCCATGTCCATCAGAGGTAAATTCATTACCCCACTTTGCTCAGCGTTTGTTGGGTCACTCCTAGAGCACCGTGACCAGGCACGGTCCCTGTTGTACCAAACAGAGGTGGACAGGCTGGAGACGGTCCAGAGAAGGGCCACGAAGAGGATCCAAGGGCTGGGAAGCCTCACGAGTGAGGAAAGGCTGAGAGACCTGGCTTTGTTCAGCCTCGAGGGGAGAAGGCTGAGGGGAGCCCTCACCACGTGCTCCACTGCCTGAAGGGTGGCCACAGAGCACGTGGGGACTCCCTTTGTACACGGAGCCACGAGGAGGGGACGAGGGGTGAGGGGTCCCAGGGACTCCTGGGGAGGCTCTGATCGGACCCAAGAGGAAAAATGTTCACCACAACAATCACCCGTTGGAATAATCTGCCCAGGGAAGGGCTGGATTCCCCAACACTGGACATTTCTAAGGTTCAGCTGGGCAGGGCTCTGGCTCATTTTGCCTGGACAGTGATTTTGCCAAAGAAGTTTGACCCACATGATCCTTGAGGTCCCTTCCAACCTGGGATTCTATGATTCTGTGAACTTGCAAATTCAGGAATATTTGTCCTAAACAAATCATAGCAGCGGAACATTTGTTCTGATCTATGTTTAGACACTGCAAGACAAACAAGTCTGTTGCTGCCATGCAAAGAAGAAAAGAAATGGAAAACAATTTAAATTTTAATATAAAGTTAGTCATCATGTATGATGGAAAACCCAGCAACTGAAAAAGCCTTAAAAATAAGAAAATTTATCACCATCTAGCAAAGTACATGAGAAAGCCAATATGATTTCTTGATGGTTTAGTTCCAGTAAAATGAACTCACTTTAAGTATACTTCCTGAAAATATTACCTTCCAATGGCAGAAGCTGCAAAACCATTGACATATTAAAGACACAAGGAATAGGAAAAAGTCTACGGTTTAAGAAGATTTATAAATGATATATTATTGTGGCATGACATAGTGATGTATCAGTCGATCTCTGTCGATGATGAATTGGGTCCTTTAATCAGTGCATTTTTATTTAGGTGTATTACAGAAAAGAAGAATTATATATGAAACAGAAACTGACCATCCAAGCCCATCTTTCACATCCTGGTGGGGTGAATATACAGTCTTTTCTTTGATAAATTTACAGAATTGCTCACGACAGGAAACGATAAACAAAAAGATTAAAGAAATGAAATGTAATATTTTCATGGTATCAGATGGCACACTCAGGGTTCAAGAAACCATGTTCATGGTTTCATCAAATCAGTCAAATCTCATTGACACTATCCATCACATAGTGTCTTTGCCACTGCTTCTCTGCTTTTCTTGGAAGTTTCATAAAACTGTTTTTAGTTTAACTCCTCATTTGTCACAAAAGTAGGGTTTAATTGGCATTTCAACTGTACAATTTTTACAAAGAATTACACAGTATCAGTTTTGTAAAATTTTCTTCAAATTTTACAATTAGCTTCACATTTCGTATATGCAGAGTTTATTTTTCCTTACATGCTTTTGTTTTCACACAGTTTTCTCATACAAATTACCAGATCACAGAAACCTTGGTCTTTAATGCATCCAAACTACATGTTCTCTAAATTAAAAGCCACTTAGGTTGCAAAAAAAAAAAAATCATAATTTATCTGCAGTTGCCTTTGGGTATCTGAAAAATGCATTTAAACATAATTCTAATGAGCAGCTACCATCCATCCACAAAAGGGAAAATTCTCTGAATTTCCTGCAGGTTTTTTCTGCATAATATGTTTTGCATTGTGTGGTGAGTGAAAAAATCCTCAAACACAGAGAAATGTCATGGTTTTGCGTTTTATTTTCACCTCGCATTTTATCAGCACAAAGGAGGTGATTGCTTTGTATTTCTTCGTGTGAAATCTTGTTTACTCTCTTTAAGACTTTTCTTGTTCTCTGTACAACGTACAGATCACCATTTTCTGGGCCCTGACACAGACCTTGCCTTGATTTGCATCTCTATTAACAAACTGAATGATCAGGCTCTGCATTTTTAGCATGAAACAGTCAAGTAGGGATGAGTCATAAGTTGCTTATCTGTTACATCGAATCTTACTAATTACAGGAAATTAGGGCTATTTAAAGATGAAGGGGGTTAAAAATGCTTTGAGGATACATAAAATGTGACATAGAAGAGCTAAGAATGAAAAAGGTGAGTTATGATGTGTTGTAATGTTATGAACTGAGTAGTACATCATGTAATTGACAACTCCACTTGCACACAGGTTGCCCTCTCAAGAGCTGCATTTGTTTTGAAGCTGCTTTTCAACTTTAAAGGGCGGCAAAACTTTACAGTTCCATTCTTGCAAAAGGGACTGAGGTATTTTTAAAGTTCCAGATCTAATTTAATCCATGTTAGGAAACTTTGCTGAGGCCACCAGAACAGTTTTAAGACATGTAAGAGTTGAAACACTGCTGTTGGAATCTGTCTGGAGTCATCTCTAACGCTGGGAGCCAGAGCTGTGCTCAAGTAGCTCACAAAGATTAACAGGGCAAAATAAAATCACGGAATGGTTTCATATAATCACAGAATGGTTTGTTTTGGAAGGGACCCTAAAGAGCACCCAGTGCCACCCCTGCCATGGGCAGGGACACCTCCCACTGTCCCAGGTTGCTCCAAGCCCCAATGTCCAGCCTGGCCTTGGGCACTGCCAGGGATCCAGGGGCAGCCACAGCTGCCCTGGGCACCCTGTGCCAGGGCCTGCCCCCCCTCCCAGGGAACAATTCCTTCCCAATATCCCATCCAGCCCTGCCCTCTGGCACTGGGAAGCCATTCTCCTTGTCAATTGTCTCTTTCCATGTTTCAATAGGCTCCCTTCAGGCACTGGGAGGCTGCAATGAGGTCACCCCAAAGCTTCTCTTCTCCAGGCTGAATAATCCAAATTCTCTCTCAGTTTTCCTTCGCAGTAGAGCTGGTCCATCTCATTCTGTGACAGAAAATACCTCCTGATATCCTGAAGCCAGACCAAACCATGTGGAAGGCTAAGGATGAGGGACATGGAGCCGTTCCAGCTTCCCATGAGCAGTGACACATCTTGCATTTGGCTGCTGTCTCTCCAATGTCACCTGGAGATGTCACCTGGAGATGTGAAGCCTGCACTGCCCCCAGACAGCCACCAGCACTCTGCAGCCTGGGCAGCCCTCTACATCACCAATCCCTTCATTTTTGTTCATTTCACACTGTTTAATTGCTGCTAGATTTTTTTTCCCCAAGTCCTGCCACGTGACGGAACTGTAAGCGAAATCCATGACAGAACTCTCTCTTTTCTGTTTTAATTTCCCCTTTGTTTCCCTTTATTCCAAAAAGCAGTTCACATCCGCCCTCTGTCTGGGTGGATAATTTCCCCTTATTTTCCCAGCAAGTTCTCCCACTTTTCTTCTACCTGTGGATTTGACACGGGGCCACCAAACATCACCTTCTGTCTTGTTCATTGCCTCTCCTGATTGCCAAACCCACACAGAAGAATGGCAGTTTTCCTAGGAATGACATCCAGCATCCAGCAACTCATCAAATGGGCCTATCCCTTGGACACATCCAGGCAATGCAGAGACAAAACCACGTAATCTCCCCTTCCTGCTCCTCTTGCCCTTCCCTGTGCTCTCCAAGCGTAACAGTTGCTGCACAGAAATGGTGAGTATAACCCTTCAACACGGAAGAAAATGAAACATTTTCTATCCTTGCCATTTTTCCCATGATTCTTGATCCAATTTCATTTTAAGGGATCACATTCTGCCCCTCCCAGCCCCTGAATTCAACCCTGGGCCCTCTCTCCACATAAATGCTCTCTTGTGTGACATCAACACACATCTTCAGCACTGGGCTGGTAAGGTTTTCCCGTCTGCGAAACTCGTTGAGAAACAAGAGAAAAGCTATTTTTCAATTGTTAAGTGTTTGGAAAACTTAAGGGGTCCCCAAAATGCAACTAAAAGCAAATAGAAGTATCCAAATAGCAACCTCTTTGGCTAGATAGCTAGTGGAAATTTAGGCCTATCTCAACACGCCTTTAGACCTGCACCCCCAACACATATATGTTCATAAAATGCACATCATGAAGCAAAAACCCCACATAAATCACTGAAAGGGTTGATACCAACATTAGGCAAAATTGAAATTAAGGATATGTTCCCTGCTCTATAATTTTGTGAAATATAACAGAGTTTTCCATATTTACTTTAGTTTTATCCTTTTTTATGGGTTGTATATTCCTAGACTAAACCTGCATTACTAAGAAATTATTATTTCTAGGTTTTTTTACATTTTTTAAAACTTTTTTTGCAATTATTTACCTAAATTTTCTCTCTGCTACGTAGCTATCACAACCAAAAAGGCATCTCAGCTCTGTAACATTAACATGAAGGGGTCTCAAAGTCATGTTTTTATTTTGCACACTTTTTTAAAGGGTTTTAATGATTTTATCAACTTGCCTCCAGAAGCGAACTAGCTTGGTTGGTTGTTATTTGAAGAAAGAACGTGTTAGAGGCTATTCTTTTGTTTTCCTTAAAATAATCATAAGATCTCCAAGAGGATATTTTTAGTTTAAAGCTAGTATGTCTGTAGGTCAGGTCTAGATTTGTTTACTACTGCAGAAACACAAGGATTCAAGGAGAAACAATTGATATTTTCCAGCAATTACTTTGTCTAATGTGTAAAGCTATTGACATGAAAAGATTGTCTCACAGTGCCGTTTTCCTGACACGTTCTGCTTTCTATGTTAAATGCTTAAAAACATTATTTGTTTAAATATTTCCTATTCCTGCACTTTTCTTTTTTTTTTTTTTTTTTTTTTT
>VZRR01003433.1:63811-85325 GCA_013398015.1 Oreocharis arfaki | reverse complement strand
TCCTTCCTTCCTTCCTCCCTCCCTCCCTCCCTCCCTCCCTCCCTTCCTCTTCCTAAATTTTCTGTCTGATATATTTTTCCTGTTATAAAAAAAAGGATCAAACTGGCCTCGTCCTTTCTTTCTGCTGCAATTAAATTTTTTTAAAAATCATTCTGCCTCGTATAGACAGTGGCCATTCCATGTCCTTTAACTCTAATTCACCCCAAGAGATCTATCAACAGGAACAGGAGTTACCTTGATGCAGAGGTGGCTTGCAAAAACATCTTTCCAAATGAAGAGGCATCTGCTTCTTATCGTGTAAAGGAAAAACTGATTCTGAAGAAAAGTTAGGGCCGTTTTCAGGCTAAAAGCAAGCGCTTTAATTCCAAAGAACAAACCCTTTCAGCCATGCCTTGTTCAGACAGAGCTTCCCTTTGGGTGGTGGTGTCTCCATACCAGGCTGTCTGTGGGTGATGTTTTGGCTTTTTTCTGTCTGTGTAGGACTCTAAAGCCCTGCAGGCTGGAAAGTGATACCTAGAGAACACAAATTTCCAGATATCACACTGTTTGTTTTTCACATTTCCTGTGATTTCTGCATTTTCCTGTGGATTTGCTGTGACAGAGACATATGATTTTTCTGAAGTTTGATCTTTTAATCCCTCAATAAAGGCAGATTTTCTCTTCAGACACTTAGCCTCTGGTTACAGCATCAAAACCAGATGAAAAAAATTGTAACACCTGAGTAGTGTAAATTATGTCTTCTCAGGATGACCTTAGAGCTGTCTAAAGCGAGAGCTAGTAGAGGAAATAGCAATTCTAGATTTAATATTTCTTTTCTGATCAGCATCTTTTGTCTGTTGGTTATCACCTGATGAGGGGGAAAAAAAAAAAAAAAGGAAATCTACTGATATTCATTCTCTGAACTCTGTGAAATCATTAGTGCAAGTTTAATTGCAGGACTAGTGATGTCATTTGTGGCACGTATTCGTGTCACCTTGGGTAGCAATGCCAACGAGTGGAGTGGTCGGTTGAACTTGGACTCAGAACTCCACAATTTCCTTCCAAACAATATTTTGACAATTCCATTCTTTGTTTTTTTTTCCTTCACTGTTTTCTGTTTTCGTAGCAGCCACCCATTTTGTTCTACCAGTGCTCGCTTGTGCAATAAATTCAGTATTCTTTAACTTTGCCAAAAATATTTCATTCTCTTCCTTTAACCGTGGGATGTCTTTCGAACTTTAGTCACCTATGAATAATTATGCTTTTTGATAATGTTTTCTTAAAGTGAGTGGCAATGTCACACATTAAAAAAGATGCTAAATGCACCTCATCCTCATCCGTAATTACATGTCATGAGAAAAACGTTGTGAGAACTTTAATAACATATTTATGGAACCCAAAAGTTTAAAAGTCTGAAACCACAAACCAAAAAAAAATTAAAATCAGAAGCACAGATTTTTTATTAAACTGAAAAATTAGAATATTTTAAATTTTTTGGTTTGTTTTGTTTTTGTTTTGTTTGGTTTGTTTTTTTTCTTTTTAATTTTATTCTCAGAAAGCGTGCTGTAGCAACAGAAATAATTCACTTAGTCTGAAGATTAACCCAACTCCAAAGAGTACAAAACTCAAAAATCTTCCAAAGGCACATACAGGAACTTTACCAACAAGAAGAAAAATTTAATATATATTTTAAAAAGCAATCAGGTAGTGCAGATGCATCATTTCTATTACTCGAGAAGTAAACAGAACAGATTGAGCAACAGCCATGCCATGAAGAACAGCTTGCTACCTTTTAATTAACCTTTCAATAACGCGGGCATTTAATTTATTGAACTTTTACAGAAATCAACAGTAGCCTTAAAACACACTTCAAAGGGAAAAATAGCAGCCCAGCAGCTATATGCACATCCTCCTGCTTGGCTGGCAGTGTGGAATAGGCCAGCTTCAAAGGATTAAGGCTTTATTTGGGGATCCCAATTTAAGGTGTTACCGTGGGATATAATGGTATCAGTGGTCATGCCTTCGAATAAAGCAGAAAGGTGCCACTAACCTTTATTGACAGCCCTCATGAAACGTAAGATTAGGGCAACCACTGTGATCCTGCCACGGAGCCCTTTATCCCCTCGGCTCCCACGTGGCTCTGAGCAACAGCACTTTTCTGGCACAGTGAAACAGTGGTTTTGGGTCACTCTGGATCGTGGCAGTTCAAGAGCACGTTAACCTGCTTGGCACAAAATTCCTCCAGGCTACAGCTTGTGGGTTAGGTGCTTCTTGGCAACATTAACTTTTTTTTATTTATTTTTTTTTCAATTTGAGTACTATCCAAAAGAGAAGACAAAGCACAGCTTTCAGACCTAATATTAGCCTGAGGCAGAGTGTGGGCACCTGAGCCCAAAACATGAAATGACTGAAGTTACCATCAGCATTCGGAAGATCCAAGTTGTTGTTATGGACAAGCTGGCAGAGAGCTCATCAGGAAGTTATTGTACCAGGAATATACTTTGCTCTTCAGTAAAGAGAATGTTTGGACTCTTCAAGCCTGTAGTTCTTGCCTTTCTTCTGCCTAAGTCTGTCTCTCATTATTACCCATTACTATTAATTGATAATAATAATAATAATGGAGTTATAGGTGCAAATTATTAAGTTGTCTCCTCATTTTTGACTAAATTACACTTTTACTTCTTCGTTATGTAGGTCAAAACAGAGGAAAAAACCCAGAAATTTATGACTTTTTTGGACTCACTGGGGAGTACTCTAATTTATTGTCAAGGGTTAAAATTTAAAAGAGTGACAAAAAATTAAAATAAAGGTGAAATGTCTCAGAAAACTGAGACACTGAATGCTGTGGAAATCACAGACAATGTGAGCAGAGAAGTTAACGGCAAATCACTGCAACCTGTAATACCATTGCATCTGGAGTCCCTCATTATGAACTAGAACTCCCACACACTAAACATTTAGGAGAATTAACATGCAAGTATTGGGCCAAATACTCTGCTCATATGAAAGTCTGTGCTCCATTGATTCTGATGTTATGTTGATTTATGCCGGCTGAAAACTACTTTTCATGTAGCAGAACTCTTTTCAGGTAATAGAGTCATCCGATTGTTTCTTATTCCCTTCTTTTTGAAAACTCTTCCTTTAAGAATCTGGAAGATTTAAAGCCACTGAATCTGCTCAGTTAGAAATTAAATTATAAATGCAGCACATAACACTTAACAATAAAGCACATAATGGTAACAAAAGCTTAATGCATTGCAGTCCTAAGGGGCAAGAGGAGCTGTTTTATTCTATACCACTCCTTGCTCAGGCTGAGTGGTGCATTTCAGTACATATTATCTTTTCATTACACTCATTAAAATGAATGAAAAGAAGCTGAGATACATTTTGCATCCACGTTATGTGAGAAGCGCCACCAAACATAATTTATAAGTTCTACACAGGAGTTTTGCTTTATTTTGAAAGTTAAAGTTTCAAAAGACCTTTGAAGAGCTGGAGCTTGACAAAAAATACTGTCTGTGTAGTTTTCTGTTATTCTCTAAAATAGGAGACTGAGAAGTAGCCAGGAATTGCACCAGGGGGAATGTAGTGGAGCTGTAAAACTCTCAGGGTTCAAAAGTAATAAAATAATCCCATAACATCTTTACTCTTCTGAAATGCTGGCTCCTTTTCAATGCCACCAGTTATTTTTCTCTGTAGTCCTCACCATTTAAGCTGTGTCTTCAGCTGAAAGACACTTTATGTTCTACACTTCCACTCATCCCTGAGGAAAATTTCAAACAGGCTCAACCAAACGAGGTTGTGGAAGACACCATTAGAAACACTGAGCAGATGAGGGGGCAAGCAGGGACTTTTTTTATTTTATTTTTTCTGCTGAAACACTAAAATACAGAAGGAGAAAGCAAATCCAGAAGGCAGGAACATGCACATTTATCCTTCTGGCAGAGCAAACTTGGCATCATCTTGACGAGGGACACCCAGAGAGGGTTTCCTTTAAAACACAGAGCTCTATCTGATTCACAGCTTCATGTCATGCTAAGCATGTCCAGAAACATGATTACAAAAAATGCTCAGCAGCCCTAAAAGTATTCCCTAGATTGTTCAGGATCTTCTTCTGGAAAAGAGGTTCACACCCCACTATGTGGCAGTGACATGCTTTTTCTCTCTTCCTTTTGGACCACGAGATGTAAAAGAGGTGTTGCAATTCACCACATTTTCCAATCTCTTTTGTGCCTTGTACTTTGTGTAGTGGGAAAAAAAAAAATCTAAATATTAAAACAAACAGCATTTCTTGTGACTATTGGTGATGTAGTCACAGAACACGTATTGATCTCCATATACTGAGGCAAATTAATCACTCTGTCAGCTCTCTTTCATAAGTGAATTGGCTTTAAATGAAACTAGTGATTCTTGGATTGGTATAATGGCTTTTTACAGCTGGGGTAGTCGTAATCCAATGCTCCCTATCGGTTCATATAAATGTTCCATTTATTCAATGCTCCAAGAACTTGAATCTAGCTTATCTGCTGTCACAGACATTGATAAAGGCAAACTCATGATCAGATGTGTTCTTGCAGTCCTGAATTGCTCAGGCAGTGCTAAATAGAGTCAGCCCTGCTCCATTCAGGGCAGTTTCTGCTTTTTCTGTGCAATGTAACTTGGGTATTTTCCTCTGAGCCTGTATGCCTGAGGCAACAGATGTGGGGCATCCAAGCGGGCAACAAAACCGAATCACTTATCATAACCTGACTGGGGATGCCTTTCAGAGTGGAAAATTGCATGTGAAACGAGTGTTATTCCAATTATTCCTGTGAGAAAAAATGGGGTTCTACTTTATGTGATTTCTTTTCGATTAGGTGTTTATGAAAAATTCAGTTAAGTGGGATAATTGTACTCTGTGTGGGCACATGTGCACACAGAGGGGAAAAAAAGAAAATTAGCAGGACTTCATACCTGAAATCTCTGATATACCACTGTCTCTATTCACAGAGTAATGGGGTATTAAATTAGTATTGACTTTCATACCTATTATTGATTGTGCTTGCCTATTAACAAGTCTGATTTAAGCGCCCGATAAAGCCTTTGTAAAAATTTAATCTGCTTTTGATTTCACTTTTGCACCAGGCACGTCACCAGTTATATTGATAATTTTTTCTGCATTTACATCAATTTCTTCAATTTTGTTTTATTATGATTATGCCATAACTTTATATTTTTAATTAAGTCGTTAGACATTTTCTAAACTGATAAGGCTTCCTTGATAAGGCATTTTTTGTCCCTAGTATATGAAAAGAAGAGCAAGGAAATTCAGGATTTTTACAGGTTTTTATGGGTTGAGTAAAATGTTTGAATTGGTTCAGTTTGAATTAGTTTACTTAATACAAATGTGATCTCTTGCTACTGAAAAATTGCCATTCATTTTCAGTTCCTTTCTTTTTCTTTTTTCTTTTTCCTCCTTTAAGAAATAAATGTCATAAATTTATCATATCAGTCCTGGCCTATCTTCTACTTTCAAAGTGGAATTTCTGAATCTTTTTCTGAAGCATATTACCCTACAAGTATGCCTACTTTCCATAACTATTCTGGAGACAATTTCCCCACCACCCCAATTCTGGATGATGCTAGCAGATGTTATTCTACCGAAAAAAAGCTATTGTGTAGCAAGAAGAGCCATAACAACTTTTGGCCCATTACTGGCGGGGTATCAGGACATTATCAAGCAATATGTCTTTTTTTGAGAGGAACTGGAAGCTGTCATCAGCCACCAATAAACTCTCTTTCCATTTTTTTTTTTTTTCCTTCAAGCACAGAGAAAAGTGCAGCGCACAGCTGAGCAAGCCAGACAATGTACACACACGTGGAATTCTTGTAATTAATAAAGAAACGATGTAGTGTGTAAGATACCAATGTTTATAAGGTTATAATAATGATTATTGCCTTCAGTGTTTGGATAGTAGCCTGGTTTGTTTTGGTTTATTTTTCCTGCTCTTCCCTGCTAGTTTCTTTGACCCTCTGCCAGCTTGTTAGATGAGGCTGCCAAGATTTATTTGTGTGTGTTAGAGCTGTCCTGGGATGTTACCTCAATATCAGCACTGCCAGAAAGACAGCCACAGTTAATTAACTAATGTCTATTGCCCTTGAAGCCTGCAGACCCAAACAGAAAGAGTAGCAGCATTGTGTCCTATCGTGTGAAAAGACGGGAGAGAGGAGGCTGGGTTTTGGAACGCTGAGACACACGTTGTTTAACATCAGATCTCACGGAAGCTGGCAGCTCTACCAAGAGAGGCACCAAAAAAAAAANGGGCACAAAAAAAAAAAAAAAAAAAAAAAGAAAAGAAAATTTTGCAGACTTGAAGATGATAAAGAAATTGCTGTAGAAGTGCCTGCTCTCAGAAGGAGCTGCCTAGTGTTTGGGTGGACGTAGCTGGCACAGGGTACCAGCTCGTCCCGTTCAGAAGTGCAGAACCGCGGTGGCGTGGAGGGCCGCGAGCGGCGGCGTGGCTGGAGATCTCCCGCCCACACTCAGACCTGACAGGGCACCAGCCAAACCCTGCCTGGGAGCCCTGTGGCTCTCTGCTCTCTCTCCAAGGCTAGCACCTGTCTGCTGGCATCGCAGTGAATCTTGTCCTTCTTCACACCAACTCGCATCTACCTGCACCTGCGTGGATAAACGCGCTGCTCCATCATCTGGACACAAACCCAGCCTAATCCTGTGCCTGGGAGTCCAGATGTGGCACTTCTGCATAGTTATACATCCTTAATCTGCACCCACAGCAATTAGCCCTCATGATCTTTAATGAATCCACCCTCAAGAGCTTCAGAATGTATTTTTAAAGTGGTAAACTAAAGTGCTGGCTAAAAGCGTAGTTGAAAAATAAGCAGCGGAACGCAAAACTGCGAGCAGAGAAAAACCCCACCGAGTTGTGGGTTCTTTTGACACCTAAAAATATTTTTGAAGGCAACTTGCCTATATGTATGTTTGTTGTTCAGTAAATTACATAATTATTCAAAAATGACGAATTGCAGAAAAATAGATGCTGGTGAGGCCATTAGCCCAGCTTTGGGATGGCCAGAACTCTGCTGTGAAGCAGAAGTTTTAAACAGGTTTTAAGCCACAAAATATTTAAATAATTTAGGAACACGGCAAAATCTGTAATTTAAGCTAATTTTGTGATTCCCGGTGGAATTAAGCATTTTTGAAACTCTCGTCAGTCTCTTGCCTGCGACACAGATATCTGAACACATTTTGTGTTCAGCATTTATCCCTGTTCAAAAGGAGCAGCTCACACAGATGTCGGTGGTGCCTGGATACAGACTTTTTTGATCAGCCTGTCTGAGCTTCTGTTCTTTACCAGAATATAAATTTAAAAATGATTTGTCATTTTGCTGAGGAGTAGCAGGATGTGATTCTTGTAAGAATGGACGTTAACTAGGCACCCATGAGAAGGACGGACCTTTAACTAAATCTCCTTGAGAAATTGCCTGAATCTACGTTTTCCAATAAATAAATATATTTTGAAAGATATACGCCTTTTTATTTTTTTTTTCCAAATTTAAATATTTCCCATGGAAAATAGAAAAAATTACTCAACATATTGAAGGGAAGGACTTAAGTCACTCTTTGATTGCACAGCCCAGGTACACGTGCACCAGGGATAGACCCAACCATATTGAATGCAGCAGCCCCACTGTGAGCACAGATCCTATTCCTATCTCCTATTTCACTTCACAGTTTAGAGAAAACACCACTAAATGCATGTGAATAACAAGAACAGTGGTTCTAAAAGCAATTATCTTATCCCTGTCAGCAAGAGGGTTTATTTGCTCAGCAGCTCTAAAGATATGCTTCCTTATATAAATTATTAATCAAAATAAAATTAGGAAAAAATTTGTCAAATATTCACCTTCCTCTGTTTCATTGTAAAAGAGTTTAGCTAGGCACATAAAAAAAGAAAAAAAAAAAGTCAATGAAAGTGAATTTTAGATACTTACCCTTGTAGAAATGGTATGAATTTAAAATTAGACTTAAAAGGGGAAGCAAAAACTACAAATACATTTGAATGGAACAATTTTGGGAGACAGGCAGTATTTATTTTCCCTGCCATGCCAAGCAGTAAGAATATATAGCTAGAGTAATTTTTTTTTGAGAGCTACAAAGAAATGAAAAATGAAAAAAATGAATGTTCTCTTTTTAAATGAAAAAATAGAACACAGTGTAACATTATGGTAGCAAAAGAGATAGATTTTAAGGAAATCATATATTTTACACAGAGAAGATGGGGAAATACATTTTATTCTCCTCTGTAAGAATGAAATTATCAGAAGGAGTAGTGGGGTTGCCAGCTATTCAAACTTCAAACAAAAAGAAAAATCACTTCTTTACAAGTGTTGTATGGTATTGAAACGTTAGAGACAAACAGCAGATTTAACCATTCCCCCAAAGGGGGAGTTTGGTCTTAGACACAAAATATTTTTCAGAAATTATACAGGGAGATAAAAGATATGAAGTTTTTACTAATCAATCTGGAACCAAGCAAAAAAAGGTCCTTCCTCTACATGGCAGAGCCCTGATAGAATATTTCGTTCCTAAACCCATAACTACTGTCATTTCTACATTCTGAAATTTCATCTCTCATTTTTATTTCTGTGAGAATTTCAGGAATGTGTAGAGTTGTTAATGCTTAGTGGTTTGGTTATGCTTTGGAAGTTTTATTTCTGTGCAGTTCAGAAGAAACTGAAAAAACATAAAAACATTAAAAAGGTTTACCCATAAAAACTCTACATCTGTTGCATCATCATTTTGAAAGGGTCTTTTTTAGGATCTGGTGTTATAAAATCATCATTTTTTTTAAAAAACAAACAAAAAAACCCAAAAAACCAAAAACAAACCAAAAAAACCCCAGCCATTATGAGACTTGAAACATAAAGCTGTGACAATAAAAAAAAAAAAATTGCTCTATATTTTTTATTAGGTTCCTACATTGCCAGTCTGCAATGTCTACTTTTGTAAAGTCTCAGAAAATAGTTGATAATTAGAACATATAAAGTGAATATTTTGAGAAATGAGAAAGAGTTTTGAAAAAGTTGGGAGCTTTTCATGTGAAAAATGCTAACACTCTCAACAGTCTTGTTCTAATAAAGGGTAAAAGAACATGTCAGAAGGCACTCTGAACTAGTTTCACAAGTATTTCAAGTAGATTTTCATAATTAACCAAAGGTTTGGCTGTAATATAAGAAACTCTTTGGAAACGAAACCCATCATTTGAGGTCAAAAAAATGTAGTAAAATAGGAATTTCAAGATGGTGTATTTTAAGATTTATATTAAGTTCTTCACATAGACTAGAAGAAAAAAAAATAAACTTGCAAGTTGCATGCAGTAAAAATAAATACATAATTTAAGTAGAGATAAAAAATGGATAAGCAGTTGGCTTCAGTTTAGGAAGACAAAAGAAGATGGCATGAAGTTTGGAGGAAAGTTAGTACGAATAATGAAACTAAAAATACATATTTATAAAAATGAAGGCATCAAATTACCACAGAATTGAAAACCTTGGTAACACTGGTGTACAAAAAGGTAATAGAGATCAATTTATTTAAGAACAACAAACTTTCTCCCTCTCTCCTGCAGCAAGGTGGCTGATCTGGTTTTCCTGACAAAAGGAGCAGGGTGGATTTAATCACCCCGGGTTTGGAGCAGTGGATGTGGGACTGCAGGAAGCACCACTAACAAAGTTAGCAGCAGATTAATTCAGGAACCATTACACAAGTGAGGAACTAGTGGTAGAGACAGAGGAGGGCCATGAGTACAAAAAAGAGAGGAGAAAATTAGGAAAGCCATTGTTAACAGCAGCCTCACCACGTAACGAGCTTTGGCTATGCCAGTGACTCACATCACATCAAAATGTGGTGCTGCCAGGAAGAAATAGAGATGTTTCCAGGGCCATGTTAATAACACTGAACTAAAATCCATAAAGATTTGTCTGAAAATAACTCTGGACACCAGTGTTCAAGGAAGAAGCTGAAGGCTGAAGATTTTTAGAGTCATTAGGGGAAAACCACAACCTTGAGCGGGGATCAGTCCTAAGAGATGCCACAGCTGCAGCCTATAAATACATTGGACATCAATCTAGACCAGAATGAGAGCTTTTCAAGCTCTTATCTGCTCCAAAAAATAACCAATATTTCAACCAAAATTTGCTGATATGGGTGTATAATGACAATGAATATGTCGAGGCTGGGAATACAACCCAAATTTCTGAAGGTGTTTCTAACACCAGGGTGGGGAAATGCACGTGTCAGAAACACTCATCATTTTTAATTTATCAAAATAAGAAGGTGTGACAGTCCCTACCAAATGGAGCAATAAACTTCGTGCTCTCAAATTACAAAAAAAATGTGAGGTTTTTTTTTCTGAAACAGCAAATTCATATGAATCACCGGCTGAGCCTAAAGGTATAATCTAAGAATTGGGTTTATTGTTGAAGCTTCTTTCCACATTTTTTCAGTAACGTGGCCTTTGCATCAGAGCTGATTTATGGATGTTCAGCTTAGACAAATAGCAAAACAAGCCTGAGATTTTTACAAAAATCATGTGGCCATGAATTTTTCCAGTTCTATTTTCATGAAGCACCGCCAAAGGCAAATAACACGTAAAGAATGAGCCACCTGTGGGGCTCACCAACACACATATTGCTTCTCCTGCTCTTTAAAATCATAGATGCTGTGTGAAATACTTCCTGATGCTGTTGTAACAGCCAATTGGATCTGCATTGAGTATGAAATTTCCATTATGTGTCTTCAGCACTCTCAAAAAAGCAGGACTTTCAGAATATTATCACGTTGAAAGTTACAGTTAAAATGCATTTATGCAAGACATAGAACATCAGGACACCCCAGAAAAGGGCCACTATTTTGGCATTAAAAGCTGCTAATTAATTGATAACTTATCTTGCAGCCATACCGTATTCAATTTGAGTTAAAGAAAACTCAAAATTATATGTGGGATTGATAATCGTCAAAATGAGCTAATTATCTGGAATACAAGACCCTTTAATAGGAAGAGTCTGCTTCTCACAAGATCCTTCAAAAACTGTGCAGCAGTGTTTTATTTTTTTAATTATTCCATCCTCTTGGGACATCACCACTTAGCTGGTTGAAGATATCTTCAATGCCAGAGGTTTTTCAGGTTGAAACATTACCAACAGCACGTATTGAAAAGATATTAATAACATCTCTTGCAATTCTGACATGATTTTCAGAAAGTAAGTTTCACCTTCTTGAAGAGCACCTCTACATTAAGCTTTATAATAGCAAATCATTTATTATGTCATTCCAGGTTAAGGATTATCATTATCATTGCTGGTTTGGTTAAAGACTTTTAAAACAGACAGATAAATTATTACCTATTCAAGCTATGTCTACTTAAATATTGTCAAATGTGAACAGAAAGTTATGAACAGAGCCATAATTTCAGAGGAAAATATTCTGTATAATTTTGATTTTTTTTTTTTCCAAAGGAATAGTGATAATCCAGGCTCAGTGTTTACTGAAATGGACATTTTCCACCTTTGCAAAAGGAAAGATGTTGACACTCCTGACCCCTGATCCATGGCTGCCCTAAACCATTGCCTTGGTTTAGAAGAGGCCCAAGGAAACACATTAATACTCCTGGCTTATCAATAAGACTGGGATTTAAAAAACTTTTTTTATATAATAGTGAAGAAAAAAACCCAAACTGTAAAATTGGATAACACACAGTTTTGAAAATTCTTGTTTTTCTTACAGAAAGCCTAGTGAGTCACTCCCTGGCACATAAACAGTTGAACAATGTTTCTAAAGCTCCTTTTGAACGTGAACAAACAGCAAAATTATTTTTAAAGCCACAGAAAAAAATGGTGATTTTTCCTGAGTGCAGAAATGAAAGCATCAGGAATAATGTGCTGGAAACTGTTGTTATTACTGGTCTTGTTTTTATAAGGCAAGGTGGAAAAGCACTTAACTCTCAGAAATACATCACCTAAGATGGCCAACAGAATTAAGGTCGAATTGATAAATCATCCTCCATCATTCAGTTCATCCTCCCAGAAATTTCTGATAGAAGGCAGAATATATTTTGCTGATGCCAAGAATTGTTAGTTAATACCACTTCCAAAGCTGAATTTGTATTAGTGGAGGCTGAATAGAGTTATATATTTTTTTTCTGATGGGAGGTCTGGGTGTTTGTGCTGACTTGGATCTCCTGACAATTTTGTATCATTACCTGAAGCAGATGCCTAAGAACCTTAAATCTGTGTGTTTTGACATCTATTATAGCTGTTCTGATCAAACTGGAAAGGTTTCTTCAGCCATCAGAGCTTCCAATCTAATGGTGCACAGGATTCAAGGAAAGCATCCCAGGCATTTTTAAAAGAAAGGAAAAAAAAACCACAAAAGG
This sequence comes from Oreocharis arfaki, assembly GCA_013398015.1. Classification (NCBI taxonomy): domain Eukaryota; kingdom Metazoa; phylum Chordata; class Aves; order Passeriformes; family Paramythiidae; genus Oreocharis; species Oreocharis arfaki. The sequence goes on along the minus strand of VZRR01003433.1, from coordinate 72,912 downwards.
TGTCTTTATCTCCATGATGGCAAGCACCAAGCAGTGCAAAGGTAGGTACAAAACATTGCAGCAGCACCCACAGCCACACCTAATTGGGAAGTAAACTTCAGCTCGATCTCTCCCTGGCAGTCAGTTTGTGCTCTGGAGCAGGATTACTGATGGCATTTCCTCACCTGCATGTTTGCTGACGTCCAGTAATGGTTATTGGTTTTATAAAAGACAAATACAAGCCAGATGTAGCTTCAGCTCTCAGGTAGCACACCTGAGAGTCTAAAACTCTGAACGGCGATTTTTCTATTGTGTGAGAAGGGTCATAAATGGTAAATTCTTTGATGCAATATTTATTGAAGACAAAGAGAACAAGCAGTTCACAGACAAAAATAAACCTCCTAGAAGTGCACAGCCAGGACATTTTCTTCCCTGCACCACCTGCTCTGCTCCACAGTCCTTTTTCCATTAGGAGCTGGCCTTCCCACAGAGGAAATGCCCAGTGTGAGCAGCCAGAGGATCCAACTTCCAGCATTAAACTCGTGTGACCTGAACCAAATCTTTCAGGAAAAGCTGCTTTTCTTTTTTGAAAGTGCTCCACAAATATGTTCTGTATGTTAAAGCTGAAACACAATCAAACACTCTGAAGGAGGATGGAGAGGGGGGAGGAAAAAAGCCTAACTACTAGTTACAGCAACAACAACAAGAACAACAAGGAAAAATAAAATCTCTGAGGAGAAAAGCAGCATTATTTATCTTAGCACACTCTTGTTTGGCTTTTTCCAAATGTTTAGAGCTTTTAGTTCTCTCCAACATTGTCAAAACCACTTACAGGCACCCTATCTTCAACTCACAGCACTTGTCACATCCCCCTCCCAAATATGAAATTTTAAACACATTAGGCCTCAGTCTGTTCTGGTGCAAAGGAAAGTTTTCCAGCTCCATTTGTCACATTTAATAACCACAACACAGAAAATGGAGGAAATGAGGAGTCTCGTCCTAAGACATCATCCTGATGTGGCTAATCAGGAAAAAAGTGAGTCAGCAGCACAAGAGACATTGACTGCCCTACCCACCTGAGCAATTAGAGATGGTGTAATCAGTGACTGGAAATCAATACACACACGGGAGGTAGAGAGAGGAATGATCAAGAGAATGTTTTTCTATGATCCTTAAAATAATGTTTCATCCTGGGGCCTTATGTGTGATGTATTGACATGAAAATAATTGCTTCACCGAGGCTCAAGGGTTCTTGGATTTGGTCAAGAGTGTTGCTGAGGCTGAGAAAAGTCGGTGACTAAGATTGTCTCTGTGTGTGTGTACATGTCTCTGGAATCTGTAAGGAATTAAAATGGATTCAGGAAAAAAAAATTCTTGAGGATGAGCTTCCAAAAGACAAAATTCCTTTTTCTTTTCTTTTTTTCCTTCTTTTTCAGAGATTATAAAAAGTTATTTAATTACCTTCTAGGATTAAGCTCTCTCTTTTCCTGAAAAGAGAAGTTTGAAATACCTCAAATTCCATCAAGATGCATATCCTCTTCACAGATGGTTGACTCTGGGGTTAGCTTGAGACCTTGATGAGAAATAATTGCCTTACAACTTTTTAAAAAGTCAGCCCCAAAGTTTCTTTACATTAAAAAAAAAAATATTCTGCATCCTCTAATCTCTTATTTCGGGCAGACCACAGAAGCACAGAAGATTTTGGTTGAGAAGGCCTTTCAAAACCCTCTAGTCTAAATATTCCTGTCACGGGCAGGGACAACTTTCTCTAGATCAGGTTGCTCAAAGGCCCATCCAACCGAACTTCGAAAACTCTGATGATGTGACAGCCAGTGTCCCACCACTCCCACCATAGACTCTTTTCTCTATTTGTCCAATCTAAATCTACCCTCTTCCAGTTTAAAACCGTTCCCTTTTGTCCTGCCACTCCAGGCCATGGCAAAAAATCTCTTGCCATGTTTATCACAAGCACCTTTATATACAGAAGGGCCACCATAATGTTTCCCCAGAACCTTCTTTTCTCCACACTGAAAAACTTCAACTCACTCAGGCTTTTTTCACGGGAGAGGTGCTCCATCCTCTGACAGCTCTCACAGCTTGGAGCCATCACCAAACTTTTGAAAAACTCTAAAATGTTTTGCATTGAGGAGGAACGTACCTAGTGGGAATGACACAGGGCTAACTCCTGGTGACTGGAGCAAAAACTGCCTACTGCTGGGTGATTCCTAACTTCAGAACACATACAAGGGAATAAATAGCCCTGAAAGCGTCATCATGCTTTTATTCTTATTCATCCCTTTTAAAATTAAAATATTTTTAATTAACAAGATATTAATTTTGCAACCACCCAATGTTTTTACAGCATTTAGGCTTCCATCTTCTCTTTGCCGCCCAGTTTCCAGAAATACAAATAAATCTTTTTTCAGAAATATTTGGTTTCTTTTTGTTCCATAAACACGCCCACAACATCTCTGTACCCGTGTTCCTCATGCCAAAATTTTGCACTTAAAGGATAAACAGCAGATGTAATGGTAATGGAAAGGACAAAAAGCAGTTGCTGAGTATTCCTGAGCATTCACGCAATTTAGGTTGCGGAACACTAATTTGGAGCATAAAGAAGACACACAGAAGGTTAAAACAGACTTAAATTTCATGAACGTCACTGAAATCTGTTGTTTAAACTACCTGTGGTGACCAATGGCAAAGAACTACATCTGAAGGAGTTACCAATACCTATTAGGTTTTTGCTTTTATGTCCAAAAATAATGCCCAAAAAGCAATATCCTGAATACCTTATGAGCTGCAGAAGCACATCAGCAGGGAGAGATGAAAACTTTGCACAGTGAATAGTAATGTGACCATTGACTCTTAAGTGTTTAATTCTGGACAGAAAAAATACAGAAAAAGATTATTAATCCTCAACACTTTCTCTCTGCTTTAGTACCTTTCACCTCAAATTTAATCTCTTTTATGCTTCCAGTTTAGTGCTTTGAGAGCTCTATGTTATAGGAAGGCAGAATGGAATCAATAATTCTGAAATTATAGGATGAGAGGCAGACTGGCTGGCTCTGGGTCCACGAGGCATTGCATTTGGGAAGAAAAAAAAAAAATCTGTTCAGATTTATTCAAAATGTTCAGGTCTCCTGAAGAATCACTCTACTTGTGGGAAAATACAGAGATGATTCGTGGCCCCCAGCATTGAGGCCTGATATATCTTTCCACATTTTCCTTGGCTGACACACCCAAATTTCTATGGGTTTTTTTGGCAAAAATTAGTTCTGCAAAGCAGTATTATTCCTATGCTCACAGTATGTTCATATATAAGGTGCAACAGAAAATATATGGAACATATATTTATATGTTTAGATTCTTTCTAATTTGTTAATACCTACTTTCTTCACAAACAATGTAATTGGTAAAACCCCAAATAACTTAAAGGAATCAAGAGAGGCCCTCCATTCTTCCCAAACACAGGTAAAATTCAAACTGTGGTTGAAGTTTTGGGAAAGCTGGGTGACCACTGACTTCATCCTTTATGGAGACAAGAGAAGAATTCAAAGTCAGCTGTGAATATCTGCTAGAGAACCTAGCAGATAAAAGGGGAAAGAATAGAGAAACACCTCATACTTCACATTTATTTCTGTTAATGTTAAACATATTTCACAAATATATGGAAACTTCTGTTAAGAAGACTTTTTTAACAGAAAAGTACCTTTTCTTTTTTTTGTTTAATGTTGTAAGCTTAGATAAGATGCAGATATGTAGGCAACGTGCAGCAACTGCTGTTCAGCAGAACAGAATCTCTCAGGGATGCTAAGCCCAGGTTTAAAAAGTCACATTTCTGATTGCCATCGACCATCGGATGGGCCATGCTGATAAAAGCTTAAATTTTCAGATGAATCACCATTTTGGCTATAAAAGTTTCTGACATTTTTGTGACTCTGCAGGATGTTACAGGGTGGAACTCCTGAAGCACAAACTCCAACGCTTTAGCACGAAGTTAAAAACAAAAAAAACCAGATGAGCAATAGCATTCGAAGACCAGATGAGCTGGCAGACTCACTTAAGTCACACCAGCAGACTCCCACACCCCACGTTTGTTGCAATCTGTCTCACATTCCTCAGCCATCAGAATTCACCCTTTTAGCAAGGAAATTACTGCAGCTGAGGGACACCAGCAGCCCTCCAGCGCAGCCCGTGGGTTAATTCAGTTTATTCCAAGCAAGTGCAAAGCACTGGTGCTCCCTCTTGCTGTTTTTTATGCTTCACTTTACGTGTCTGATCCATGGGGCTACAGCAGAAACTCAGCTGGGAAAGCCCTTTGTGCAGATTGTGTGAGTGACTGCTGCGCTTAGGGCTCAGTCAAGCACTGGAACCAACACCCTCAAAACAGATTCGTCAAAACCACAATTATTCAGTCCATCAAGGTGCAGGAGACGGAGCAAGAAAAGTATGTGGGAGAGGTTTAAATCTGAGAAAATATCAATACAGTAGGCAGCAATTTCAGTGGGATGAGCTAAAGACAAACCACGGGATAAATCTAACCTTTTCTGACCAAAAAAAAAAAAAAAATTCAATATTTATTTTCTTTAAAAAGGAATCAAGGAATCATATCATCTAGCCGTGTTCAAAAAACACCCCAAAATCCTAAACAAAACCTAAAAAACCAGACAACCTCCCCCCTTTATTTCTGTGACACAGACTTCTTAGCACTCCCCTCAGCCCGATAAACCTATAATTAAATGAATAAATAAATAAATAAATAAACACATTTATTTTAGAGAGGAAAAAAAAAAACTTTACCAATGTTTTGTGACAGTGTGCTTGTTAGGTTTTCTTTACTATTTTAAATAACTGAGATTTGTGTGCTTGAGTTCACAGGCTGTTGTAATTCGGTGTAGCAAACATTAAAAACTCCATTTCTGAAATGCTAAATATGAAAATATCAGACCACAGGTAAATAAAGAGAATTTTTACTCGTATTTTTAAAGTATCACAAAAACTTACAACCTGTAAAACATCTTGACCAGGGGCTTGAGGAGTAAAAGGCTCCTCTGAACAAGAAAATATCTGAAAATTCCGTAACAATTATTGCATTTGTGCATATACTGCATGCACAGCTGTGTGGATGCCACAATAATTTCTGTACCACAACAGGCTTTTCCTGAATCTTTTTTTCAGACAGGTTGCTGCTTCGAGAGACACATCCAGTGTGCAATTTGGAATTAGAAGGAGAATTATGTATTATCCAGTGACAGTTGTGACTGACAAAATTTCAAAATGGCCTTCAATTTTTAATACAGGTTTTAAGCTTTCCTGTTTTTTGGTATACTCCAAATTACATTAAAATACCTAAATTCTACTTCTCAGTGCAGGAAAATAACGTTCTCGAAAGTAATATCGAGATAAAGCACCCGTCTTAATTATTTTACAAATTTATGAGATTTAAGCAGTTTTTCAATATTGTCTATCATGAACATCAGTAAGTTTCAGAGGTCTGGGGTTTTTTTTTTTGTTTTCTTTTGATTGAGAGGCAGGATATGAACGTGAAACACCAAATCTGGGATGAAAAGATGGTGGATATATTTGATTTAACTGTGGTAGAAGCTGCTGCAAATGAAAGGGCCAGAACATGCAGTGGGTGACCCTCAGAAGTTGCAGGTGTGGCACAGCTGAGTGAACTTGGCAGTGTGAAACACTGAGTGGGTTATAGTTACAGAAGAGATTCATAATTAAAATTTAAGAAAGGGTGAACATGGACAATGTTTATATATCTAGAAATTTACACTCTTAATTCACCTGCAAATTGGAAACCCATGTGCTTGTACTAAACATAAATGCTATAAAATAATGAAAGACTAAGATAAAATTAATGGTTTTAATCTGGAATACAGGATTATTTAAGAAAGTTAAGAATTGTAAACAATGACAACAAGCTCTGATGGATTTATATTCTTATCTCATGCATCTCCTTAGTGAATTTTTGGAACAATTTACTAACGTGTCACGATAGAAAGACCTGCCAGCCGGCCAAGATGCTGAACCAACCAGAGCAGGAGCAAAATTTATCTCTGCACCCAAAAGACAGATTTCTTACTCAAAGTGAAGGAGAGATTCCCAGCCATAAAGTCGACTCTGTAAGATTCACTGCAGTACAACAAAGAAGAAACTTTTCCTGTGTTGCACCCATAAGGAAAAAAAAAATGTCCCAGCTGAGAGCTGTAAACCAGCATCTCTGGTTGCAAAATTGAAGGGAAGAGGCAAAATCCTGCTTGAATCAGTTATTTGGGAAATTCCACTAAACACTGGTTAAGAGCATTCACAAAGTGGTGATCTGGTGTTGCTAGAGCAGGATTTGACTTTCTCTGCCACATGGCGTCTGCTGCACGGCCCCAAAAATTCAGGTGCCTGTAACCTGTTACCTGCTGAGTGAGGCATTTCCTGCTCTGTAATTTTTGTCCATAAAGTTAAAATGATCTAGCTGGGAGAAGATGCCTCTGTGAAGACTAAAACACCTGAAACTCTTTAAACCAATGAGAATTTTACAAGATTTCATTACTAATGGACGTTTTGATCCCAGCTAAAACGCTTTCAGTCCCTGAAGCCCAGCAGCCACAGGGTGCCCCTCCTCTACTAAGCTAACAAAGTTTAACACGAAAGATGATTCCTTTATTAGCTGAACTCAAATGTGATTAAATCTTTTTTCTTCTCCTTTTCCTTAGCTGCAGGTAGAGCCACCTGTGAGGCACATGGTACTTTCTATGTCAGAGATTTTTATTGCTTTGACCTCTTCAAAATTCTCTGTTTATTTGGTTAATACAAGCACTCCTAAGCATCAGAGAAAGTGTAAAGCAACAAAATCCCCCCTGGTCTGTTTGCCTGGTAAAAGCTCTGATGTGAACAGAAAATCTAACCACCTCAGAATCCCATCATGAAGATTATTGCAAATAATTTTATGTATTCCTAATGGGCTGAGGAGTTTTTGTTTTTTTTTGTTTTTCCTTTTTTTTTTTCCATGTGGAATTCCAAGCTGGCAAGGAGCTGAAGAGCTGAGTGAAATGCTTGGTGGGAAAATGCCTGGTAGAAAAACGATACTAAAGTACTGGGCAATTTATACTGCCTTGACCTGCAAGAAGGTTTTAAAGACCTGTTCCTAAAAAGGTAGAATCATTTAGCAATCTGTGACATGCACTAGTAATGATATTATACTAATGATCTTTACAGAAAAAGTACTTTTAGGATATTACCTTCCACTGAATCAGCGCCTTGCTGCTATCTAGAGTATTTTCACAGTCTCTTTTTTTTCCCTATTCAGGCAGTGAAAGAACAATTTTATTTTTATTTTTACCATTTTCTGGCAAATCACAGATTTTCTCTTCTACTGCTAGAATGGTCCTATTTTAAAAAAGCCTCATTCGATGTAGCATTATGTGATAATTTATACTGCAATATCATAGCTAAAAGCATCCCCTTACATGTAACTTCATAACTTTTTACTTTCATCAAAGCACAGTTACAGGAAATGTGGATACAAGAGCTCCCCAGAGTCATAAATATTACAAGGAATCGAGCCCTTGACTGGATAGACTTCAATATCCATGAAACAGCAACAAAAAAATGTTTCAGCAATTTCTTAATACTGAGAACCTGAGTCAAACATTTTTGGCCAGGTACAGGTTTTGATTCTGAATATTAAATTGAATAAATAAGCCTAAAGATGAACAAATTAAGTGCCATAAACTGAAAAGATTAGGTGAAATAAGCCATGAACAGCAGTAGCTCCCAAGGGTCTTGATACATCGTAATTAATTTTTAAAGTACATTATGTTGTCTTTCTACTGCACACCTTGAGGTAGAATGGAAGAAAGCTCTGGTATAAAACAAACAAAAAAAAAAACAACAAAAAAAAAAGCAGGATTTTCTTTTTTCTGCAGGTGAAGGATTTAAAATGAGCTGTAAATTTAGTCATTGGTGGGAAGAGGTGTCTGGTTTTAGATTCATCCTACTTGGCAATGAGAACTAGCTGAGAATAAGTCTTGTGAATATTTGCTGCTGAGTGCATGACAACAACAAACTACAGAGAGTTCAGTCCCCACAGCACTGGTGAGAGGTTCACATTATTTTGCTTTTTTTGCCTTCCTGAAAGACAGTCTTTCACTTCTAGATTTAAAATTTGGGATGCGGATATTTATGCTGTGATGATATCTGGTATAAAACAAACAAAAAAGCCAAACCAAAACCAAACCAAACCAAAAAAAAACCAACAAAAAACACCCCAAAAATCCAACCCAAAAAAACCCCTTCATCTTGTGAGATTTTTTTAATAAGAAAAATATTTTCAACCAAAGAAAAAAGGCATGTAAAGCCATCAAAATAATTTTTTACAAAAAAAAAATAGAATTTAAAAGTTCAGAAATACGCTGCTACACCAAGCACTTGCTGGTGAGAAGGGTTCAGATCTTTTTTCACATAAAGAATGTGATGAATGCTGCTGAGAGCCCACACTCCAGGACTAATAAATGTAATGCACGTAAACAAGAAACCCAACATTATACTTTGACTCTTATTTTCAGTTTTGAAACATCTCTAGAGCTTTAAGCTCTCGCTAGCTCGTAGCAACATTCAAAGTTGTGGGGAGAAAAAAAAAGCTAGTTCAATTTCTTCCAGAAATTGACCCTCATGGGCTGGCCTAAGAGCTCTTGCTTGGGTTAATAAATATGCAAATAAGGCTACAATTTGATCTTCTAGCCTGGCTTTGGCATCCAAGAAAAATCTGGACGAAATAACAACATTTGAATAAAGAAAACAAAAAAATACGAAGTTATATTTTACACAATAGTCAGGATGTTGAGCACAAAGGCTGCTCTGCTTTTCTCTGGTCAGACTCTGGTTGGTGAAACATTGGTTTACAGCTGAAGAGGGTGCCTGATGTGGTTATCAGAGGCGCACAAGTATAAAGGTCTGGCACCACGGGTGAAATAAATGATGAGAGGTTCTGGCTTTTTTCTCTAAAACATCACCTGAATAGAGCTGGAGGGAGCTCAGGAAATCAAAGTGTCAGCACAGGAGGAAGAAGATTTCCTTCCATAATAGAAATCACCTGGTTTTTTTTTTTCTTTTTT
>VZRR01003433.1:46170-63780 GCA_013398015.1 Oreocharis arfaki | reverse complement strand
TTTTTTTTTTTTTTTTTTTAACTCTTGTAATATTTTGCTGACAAGTCTAAAGAACAAACTTAAGTGGGAGGAAAGCAACATTATTTCTGTGGAGGAATAAGCTGCAGCAGGCAGATAACCATCTCCCAAAATCAACCAAGAAGTCCTTCAGCCATGGAAAACCCAAAACTCTCGACATTTGGGATGGAACACAGGGTTGAACCATTTCACCTCATTGAGAGACGCCACAATGGGGGGAGCCCTGGAGCTGCACCAGTCTGATCAGGAAAGGAGCAATGGTTTAAAAGCCCTGGAGGTCAATATGCAGCCAGAAAAAGTCAGGAGTGACTGCAAACTGGCACATTTCTCCATCTAGGAAGCCAGCGATTATTTCAAAGGTCAAGTGTACATATACACGATTTCAGTATATTTTTTGATGAATGCTTTTGGTCCCAAAATGCAAACCCTGCAATTTGTGAAGGCTGTCTCACAGACTGATATTGTTAAGGTGCTTCAGAAAATCGTGTGAGTATCGACAGAAACTGGCCCCGCAGAGGTAGTGGAGGGATTCGAATCTTGCTGGAGGGGCTGCTTCAAGGGATTATTTCAAGCACAAATGCATTTACCAGACTAGCCATGCAAGTTCTGCTATAAATATAATGTTTTCTCATTACAATTTCCCTTAGCACTGTTCAGTGAACTACACTGCTTTCCCGAGACCATCTTTTGTTTTATTTCACCATTTGATTCCTTGGGTACAGATAAGAGCTACATGTTAATCACAAGAAGTAAATAAAAACAGACGTTTTTACAGGATTACTTTACTTAACGTGTCGTTAAAAGTTCTAATAAAACAAAACCAGGAATACTATACACATTTTCCTTACTTAATTTCCTCATTGTTCAGAAACGTTCTGAGTTTAAAAGCGGTTTTCTGGAGATCCTTTTCCTTTTTCGTTTGTTTTATTTTTTCTGTTTGTTTGTTTGTATTTTTTTTTTGTTTGACTTTCAGAATGTTAGAAAGTTTTCCATGAGCTTAAAAATGCGGAATGTTTTTCAGAACATGTCCCAGAGTCCGATTTCTCGAGAGGGACCTTCACTCACTCCCCCTGCTACAAAAGCACAACCCCATCAGTCATTTGATTCACAGTCTGTTTCTCAAATTTCTGCTGACGGTTCCTATCATGGTGCAAAAGCTTTTAACTCGAAGCAGTACTGGTAAAAGACACACTTTAGCACCAATTTTTGAGGAAGTTCTTAAGTAGAAGAGGCATTCTCAATAAAGAATGTCACCGGCAAGGCCGTGCCTGTTTCGTCTTGGACAGAGCATAGAAAATGCCCACTGGTCACGGTGACAATCCAGTTTTAGAAGCAAACCAGACAAATGTATTTTCAGTACATCATCTTAAGTATGCCTTGCTTATGAACACCAAATTATAGCAGCAGGAGCAAAGACTGTGTGAAATAGATAGGACATGTACAGTTATTACAAGAGACAAGTCATAACGTCAGGGTTATGATACACTGTTAGGTTTGTCTAACTGATGAAAACAGACATGAAAAACACCTAAATCTAGCAAATAAGGCAGAATCTAGAGGTGTGAGCCATTGCTGGCCTTTGCAGGTGGTCAAGGGTCAATTGTGTGACACGCAGATAAAGTTTCCAGAGATTTGGGAAAAAATTGGGAGAAAAATTCTTTATACAGCTGCATTGTCATGTCATACAGTAGTAGGATAAAAAAACTGTCAGTGGAATCAGAAATAGCATTATAGAGATAGATACAGATTATAGAGATAGAGGGATGGACGATACACAGACAGACATATAAATATAGATATATATATGGATTCACAGAGAGAGATATATGGAAGATACACAGAAGATATATAGATAAATACTGTTATAGTTAACATATAGATATAGATAAATGCATAGATATAGATATAGCTGATGTTGATATAGGTATACATATAGCTAGTTACAGATTATATATTTAAATAGATATATGTGATGATATAGATATCACACAGAATCACAGAAAAACATAATCGTTTATTTAGATTGGAAAAGATCTCCAGGGCCATCCAGTCCAAGCTGTGCCCAGCCCCCACCCTGTCCCCAGCCCAGAGCTCTGAGTGCCACCTCCAGCCCTTCCCTGGACACCTCCAGCCATGGGCACTCCAAACCTCCCTGGGCAGCCCCTGCCAAGGCCTGAGCACCCTTTCCATGGGGAAATTCCTGCTGCTGTCCACCCTGAGCCTGCCCTGGCCCAGCCTGAGGCCGTTCCCTCTCCTCCTGTCCCTGTTCCCTGGCAGCAGAGCCCGACCCCCCCCGGCTGCCCCCTCCTGTCAGGGAGTTGTGCAGAGCCACAAGGGCCCCCCTGAGCCTCCTTTTCTCCAGGCTGAGCCCCTTTCCAGCTCCCTCAGCCGCTCCTGGGGCTCCAGCCCCTTCCCAGCTCCGTTCCCTGCCCTGGACATGCTCCAGCCCCTCAGTGTCTCTCTTGTCCTGAGGGGCCCAGAGCTGCCCCCAGGATCTGAGGTGGTGCAGTCACGGTCACTGCCCTGCTCCTGCTGCCACACCACGGCTGGGACAGCCCAGGGGCCATTGGCCTTTTGCCCCCCTGGGCACCCCTGGGCTCGTGTCCAGCTGCTGTCACCAGCACCCCCAGGCCCTTTCCCAGCTCTCCAGCCCCTCTGCCCCAGCCTGGAGCTGCAGGGGGTTGGTGTGACCCAAGGGCAGGACCCAAGACTGAACCTGTTTGAGCCTCACACTGTCGGTCTCATCCCATTGATCCTGTCCAGATCCCTCTGCAGAGCCTCCATGAAGAAAATTTTTACTCAAGTAGCTTTCCTTAAGTTTACCATGATTCGTCTCTTACCATCTCCTTGTCTCTTTCTCATCAGGTAAAAAGATATTATAAATTGTGCAGCAGCATCAGGTTGCCTAAAACTCTCGGGAACTGTGTGTAAACTGGGTTACCAATCACATATATACAACCTGCTCCAACCCTTGTGTCAATAAAAGTATTGAAAAAGAGGGTGGAGTATCCAAGGCAAACAAAAAGGAAACACACATGCCACAAATTTATGATTCTTACATTGCATATGCAAAACAAGAGAAAATTTAACAGTTACGATGAACTAATTGAAATTTAAAATCTCTGACAATTACCAGTGCACCACAAATTCTCATTTTTGGGGCCATCTGGAAAAAAAATAACAACAAACAAAAAAGATCCAACAATACAAAGAAACAAACACAGCAGATACACACTACTCAAATGGGCTTCTGCAATGGAAATTAAAATTCTCACTTGCTGGTAGTTTTGCAAATCCAAAATCAGAACCTACAGTCTGGTTCATGTGAAAACATTTATGTCACCAGCATATTTCTGATTTGAGAAATAAAACTCACACAGACAAAGGGGGTTCCTGCTCCAAGAGAACACTTGAATGAGTAGATTGTTACAAAAATCTAAATATTTATAATTTGGCTATAGAGGTAAAATATTTGTATTATTATACAAATTATAATCTCAGTGTTCATTTGTAGGTCTTTAAACCCTTTTTGAACTAGTTAATTTCGTGAACTATAGGAGCATCTGGGTCTTAATTATCTTCCTTGTCCTCAAGTTGTGCTCCCTCTATGGAGCAGGACAGCAAGACAGAATAAAGGTGATTGGCACATCAGCAGTTTATGAACCAAACTATTCTCCTTTCACCTTTCCCTTTCTGTTTCAAAGCACAACCTCACTCAGTCCTGCAAACAAAACACCTTTGTTGTGTTTGCTCTTCTTCAGTGCCCCTGTGGGAAATGTTTCTCCTTGAAAAGAAAGAATTTCGTCATCGGAATTCACTGTTTTTGTCAAACAAATGAGTGGAATAAAACACATCCATCTTTCTTCTATTGCTCTCCACAATTAAAACTATGAACTTTTTGGTGGCCATCCTTAGAAGAAATAAAAATAATCTCCTGTGCAGATGTATGTCTACTAAGAAAGACATCAGGGCATGCAGCTCTGTCTTGGAGCAAGAGGATAAACACAATGACCTCCTGAGGTCCACACCAAAATTATTTTTTATTTTGGTGATAAAACTTCCATTTTTATTATTCTATTTGTCTTTGTGCACATAAGTTTTCTGGGATACTGATTTTGTATCAAATTCAGTTCTTTCTATAAGTTTAGCTTATTGCTATTTTTTCCGGACAACGTTTGAGAATTTAGAGTCATTGCATGCCAGTCAACTTATAATTTCCATTGTGAAAAGAAGCAAGGAAAAAAAGGATGCAAAATTAAAAGAAAAAAAAATATTCAGAAATACAAATGAGCATTTCTTGTGCTTACTCTGCAATCAATCCTAGCACAGTACTGCTCAAAGATTGTACCAGAAGTGTAACCAGCCCAGTAATATGATCATTAATATGTATTCATGCATGGAAATACATTAAAAAAAACCCACCAACATCAAATTCAAAATATAGCCATTTTGGTAGAAAGGAGCAATGAGTAGAAAAGTATTGTCAGCATAGAACTTAAAAAGCCTGAACAGAACCAAACCAAACAAAATAATAAAATAAAAAGCATTTGGACCTCCTTAAAACCAGGGACTGGGAAATGATGTTCTTGACTTTGCAAGATGGGATGACAGGGCTTTGATACTTCTTTGCTCAGGCAAGAGTTTCTCAGAGTCTCAGTGACAAAATATGAATGCACAAGGCAAAACAAGCAAATGTGAAACAAATATTGGGTTTGCCTGTTTATCTGTCTTAGCTGGCTGCCACAAGCTTTGCCTGGAGCACTGGTGCCTGAGCAAGTGTCTGGTTATTGATGGCCTTTCACAGCCATTGATTACCCCTCATATTTTGTCCTGCATGAATTTTTCTTCCAGCTGTACCTTCTCAAACCTGGATATTCCCACTCCCACTTTCCACGTTCCAAAATATTTTGTGTATTCTACTCTATACCTGCCTTTTTTGTTTGTTTGTTTTGTTGGTTTGGTTTTTTTGTTTGTTTTGTTGGTTTGTTTGGGTTTTTTTGGTTTTTGGGGGTTTTTTTAATAAATATCATTTTGTCATCATTATGGTACACAGAGATGCCAACAGCACTGTGAAATTTTCTCCCCGCCCCAAAATTTAGCAAAAATAAGTATATCAACCCTCACCTCCTTTTCTGAGAGTTTCAGTCATTTCTATTGGAGCACGAAACACCAAATTTTGGAGCTTCAAGTAATATTGAATAGGTTGTTCAGAGTGACTTAGAGGTCCCTACACTCTTTTAACAGCACAACAGTGCATTTTCTTAGTTAATATATTTATGTAGAAATATGTTAGTGGAACATGCAGGATGGGTAGCACCATTAGCTGTTGGGAAAACATGCAAGAAATGCAAATGCAATTAAGAAAACACTTGTCCAAATATCGCCTCATGCATTCTGTGATATTATCTTTATAAATATCCTCAGATAATTGGGTGATCACACCATATAACACCTTGGGTTTGCTGTTTTTCTTCTGTTTGCTTTTGGGTACTGTTTTACAAGCCAGAGATTTTATTTTCACTGTGAAATTATGTAAAGAATACAAAGCATGTAAGAATATAAACATTCCAGTCCATTGCAGCACTCAGCAACCACTCTTTGTCCTTCTGCATGAATTTCCTAGAAGTTGTGGATTGGGCCCTACACAGCCTCTCTAGGAGGAAAAAAAATACACAGAGTACAGATACCTGCCAGTTCAAACCAGGAAAGTATTCCAAAATAATCATAATAAAAGTAACAATAATAATAACAGCAATCATAAAAATATTCTTAGACTAATAAGACTAGCAGAAAAATAAAACAACCCTGGCAGCTATATGGAAGAGCTAAAGGAATCATAACTTCCAAAACTGTAATAGGATGTGATGTGAAAATGTTTTGTGGGGTTTTTTTTGTTTGTTTGTTTGTTTGCTTGCTTTAAAAAGTGATAACCACTCTCTAAGAGAAATTAGCATGAGCTAAAATTTTTGCCAAATCTTACACAATACAGCAAATGGACAAGTCAATATCTGGAAAGACAAAAACCACAAAGATTAAAGAAGGGTTATAGAGGCAAATTTTTTAAGCTCGTCGCCTAAACTGGAGACAAAAATAAATTTTAGAAAATAAAAGCAAGCCAACAAACAAAACCCAAAACAAAAACCAAACCAAAAATCCAACATCACCACAACAAACCAAGTTTTACATAGTTTGATTTTCAAAATTATTAGAATGAAATCTGACTAGGAGTGCCTGTAACTAAGAGTTTCTTCTAGGGCGTTGAAGAGAATGTAAAGAGGTGATTTATTCGCCTTCCTTTTACCTGGTAGCCTCTTATGGGTTGGTGCTCTTACCTAGGATGGGAAAGACTTGGGATGTGCTTCTTCACCCATATCCACATCTTTTATTCTCCCGAAAAATGCTGTCAGCCTTAACATTTAAAGAAAACACCTGAAGAATTTGAATTTGATACCAGCCTTTGCTGGTATCTTCAGGATGTATTAAAAATATTATTTGATATTTATTTTAGCAGAGTACAGAGAGACCTTCTTGAGGTCTGCACACCTTTATTGGAGTGTGTTCCCCACTGCCAGAAGCTGCCAGTGCCTGGGAAGCACTCACCTTGACAGCTCATGGAATAACACTCTTTGTCAATAAAATTGTGACAGGTTAGGGTTTCAAGGATTGCTGGTGGTAGAATCTGACTGCAAAAATGTTTTCAGAGCAGCACACAGACAAGCTCTAAACCGAAAAAAGCCGCTTTGAGACAATCTTTAATGGGATTACACTGTGGTTCTGGTGCAACAGGTGTCCCCGAGGATGGGGAGAGAGGTTCAGCCTGTCCACTGATCACAGAAGCTGTGCTGAGACTTCTCTCCATTCTCAGGTTGCTTTTATACTCTTTCTCCAAATTTAGGTGGAGCTTGAGTGACTCTAGTTGTATAT
The DNA here is from genome assembly GCA_013398015.1 of Oreocharis arfaki. NCBI lineage: Eukaryota > Metazoa > Chordata > Aves > Passeriformes > Paramythiidae > Oreocharis > Oreocharis arfaki. Next base: position 56,838 of record VZRR01003433.1, on the reverse strand, counting down.
CAGTGAGGGGTGGTCATACTTTGAAGTCAGGTAACTTTGGGGTGGGAATCCATGTCAGTATTACACCTGAGGTGATTTTGGGATGGAGATCCAGGTCAGTATTACACCTGAGATGATTTTGGGATGGAGATCCAGGTCAGTATTACATCTGAAGTAACTTTGGGGTGGGTGTCCAGGTCAGTGTCACCTCTGAGGTGATTTTGGGGTGAAGGTCTGGGTCAGTATTACGTCTGAGGTGATTTTGGGGTGAAGGTCTGGGTCAGTATTACATCTGAGGTGATTTTGGGTGGAGATCCATGTCACTATTACATCTGAAGTAACTTTGGGGTGGGTGTCCATGTCNCACCTTGGGTTTGCTGTTTTTCTTCTGTTTGCTTTTGGGTACTGTTTTACAAGCCAGAGATTTTATTTTCACTGTGAAATTATGTAGAGAATACAAAGCATGTAAGAATATAAACATTCCAGTCCATTGCAGCACTCAGCAACCACTCTTTGTCCTTCTGCATGAATTTCCTAGAAGTTGTGGATTGGGCCCTACACAGCCTCTCTAGGAGGAAAATACACAGAGTACAGATACCTGCCAGTTCAAACCAGGAAAGTATTCCAAAATAATCATAATAAAAGTAACAATAATAATAACAGCAATNAAGTATTTGCCTAGATGATAACATATTTTTCCTAATAATTTCTTAATTTCTAGAGTGCTTAATTGTAGCTCTCAGGGGTGTGAGGTTAAGGCAGTATGTTTCCATATTGAAAGTGTGCACTGCATTCCTTTTTTCAGCAGGTGGCTTAGTTTTCTGTTTTTGTGGGGTTTTTTTTTGTTTGTTTGTTTGTTTGCTTGCTTTAAAAAGTGATAACCACTCTCTAAGAGAAATTAGCATGAGCTAAAATTTTTGCCAAATCTTACACAATATAGCATATGGACAAGTCAATATCTGGAAGGACAATAAACCCGAAGATTTAAGAAGGGTTATAGAGGCAATTTTTTTAAGCTTGTCGCCTAAACTGGAGACAAAAATAAATTTAAAAAAATAAAAACAAGCCAACAAACAAAACCCAAAACAAAAACCAAACCAAAAATCCAACATCACCACAACAAACCAAGTTTTACATAGTTTGATTTTCAAAATTATTAGAATGAAATCTGACTAGGAGTGCCTGTAACTAAGAGTTTCTTCTAGGACATTAAAGAGAATGTAAAGAGGTGATTTATTCGCCTTCCTTTTACCTGGTAGCCTCCTATGGGTTGGTGCTCTTACCTAGGATGGGAAAGACTTGGGATGTGCTTCTTCACCCATATCCACATCTTTTATTCTCCCGAAAAATGCTGTCAGCCTTAACATTTAAAGAAAACACCTGAAGAATTTGAATTTGATACCAGCCTTTGCTGGTATCTTCAGGATGTATTAAAAATATTATTTGATATTTATTTTAGCAGAGTACAGAGAGACCTTCTTGAGGTCTGCACACCTTTATTGGAGTGTGTTCCCCACTGCCAGAAGCTGCCAGTGCCTGGGAAGCACTCACCTTGACAGCTCATGGAATAACACTCTTTGTCAATAAAATTGTGACAGGTTAGGGTTTCAAGGATTGCTGGTGGTAGAATCTGACTGCAAAAATGTTTTCAGAGCAGCACACAGACAAGCTCTAAACCGAAAAAAGCCGCTTTGAGACAATCTTTAATGGGATTACACTGTGGTTCTGGTGCAACAGGTGTCCCCGAGGATGGGGAGAGAGGTTCAGCCTGTCCACTGATCACAGAAGCTGTGCTGAGACTTCTCTCCATTCTCAGGTTGCTTTTATACTCTTTCTCCAAATTTAGGTGGAGCTTGAGTGACTCTAGTTGTATATCAGTGAGGGGTGGTCATACTTTGGAGTCAGGTAACTTTGGGGTGGGAATCCATGTCAGTATTACACCTGAGGTGATTTTGGGATGGAGATCCAGGTCAGTATTACACCTGAGATGATTTTGGGATGGAGATCCAGGTCAGTATTACATCTGAAGTAACTTTGGGGTGGGTGTCCAGGTCAGTGTCACCTCTGAGGTGATTTTGGGGTGGAGGTCTGGGTCAGTATTACATCTGAGGTGATTTTGGGGTGAAGGTCTGGGTCAGTATTACATCTGAGGTGATTTTGGGTGGAGATCCATGTCACTATTACATCTGAAATAACTTTGGGGTGGGTGTCCATGTCAGTGTCGCCTCTGAGGTGATTTTGGGGTGGAGATCTGCGTCAGTATTACATCTGAGGTGATTTTGGGTGGAGATCCATGTCAGTATTACATCTGAAATAACTTTGGGATGGGTGTCGATGTCAGTGTCACCTCTGAGGAGACTGTTTTCGCCATGGTTGCTGGCTCCTTTTACCTCCCTTGGTTGACAGCTTAAGTGTGGCTTGTCAGCTAGCAAAACCCACCACAGTCCATCTAGAGAGTACCCACATTTACCCCAATAATATCCCTACTATTATAACTGTGTCTACAACTTTCTAGTTTCCTTTGATTTTAACCTCAGCCTTTTTTCCAGAGGTGCTTTTTGGGGAAAAAAAAAAAAAATTCAGAAGCTTGGTTTCAAATTCATGTATTACATATTCCCTCCCATAAATGTTCAAGTTAGTTTTCAAAACCCCATAGGACACTTAGGACACAGCCTACTGATATTCTTAGAAGTATACTCCAAATTACACGCATGTTCTTGAAAATCCTCTTCTGGTCTTTTCCAGTGCATGTTTGCAAGGAAAAAGCCTATTTCCCACAAGCTAATCCCGAGCTCCACATTCAGTTTTAACATTCAAAAATTGCCATTCTTCTTGTACTTGCTATTTACATAAATTAACCAGAAGAAAGCAGAAGTAACATCGTATGACTTATGCAACCAGTCAACGTGTTCTGAATCATGAATATTTATAGCAAAGTCTTTGTGCAGTAGACATGAAAGAGAAAATTTCACATAGAAATTAATGAGTATTTGTGAATAACTCTTAGTGGTGAATTTCACAATCCATTTGCAAACAACACGCAGGAGAAGAGGCAATGAGTGTTAATGAATATTAATTAGTGCTCCTTCTTTTGTCTGACATACACACCCTCTCTCTTATTCAGTTCAATAAAGTGGTGTAGCTGCACCAGATGGCAAAATTTGGTTCACAATGTGGGTACAATTGGTATTCATATTCACATGTAATCACACTGCACTACTCTCTCAAGGGCTTTGTTGAGAGTGATTGTATTGTATGTTCCAGCTACAGCAAGAGATGTCAAACCACAGCCCCAGTTCATCGTCTGAACATGCAAGACCTTTGGCTGAGAGATTTTTTGGAAAGGTCACCCAAACTGCTGGGCACATAGGCCAGAAGCAGAACTGAGCAAACAAGCTTTGGAACATCTTTCAGTTTCACAGAATGCCTCCTGATACATTACCACGGAAACTTTTTAAACTCCGGGGGGGAAATTTAAAAATCGATGCTTTTAAAAGCTCATACACCCTGACTGTTTTGTGCAATCAAAGTGGTTTCAGCAAACTGTCTCAGTTGGGCAGGTAGAGAAGACAATCTGTAGATCAAAGGATCCAGTATGAGTGTCTGCAGGCTAAATCTGAAAATTCAAGCAATGGGAATCCCACGCCTTCCCACAAGAAGATTCCATCAGTATTTCCTGCACCGCCATCCGCAGGTTGCATTTGCCCTGATTTCTCTGTAAGCAGAAGCAAAGATTAGTAGAATCTATGATTGCATAGATTTATAAGATCCAAAAACTTTGGATGAGTTTTCTGTCTGCATTCAAGCTGAAAACTATCTGCAGCCAAAGGGAGCTGAGGTTAGCTCGCACTTAGCTTCTCATCTGGGGTTATCCAGAAAGTTTTCTGAAACATACACCCATATTTCTAAAGGGGGCAGTAGTTCACACACTGAAATATTCTGGATGTTGACTAAGAGGGGAGAGTTAAGAGACCTCCTTTTGCTGCACAGCAAATATAGAAGCTATCCATTTGGGGCTTCTGCCAGTTTGACACACATGGAAGAATTCCCTGAAAAAGAATATCCACCTGTCATGATGAATTCAACATTGGTGATGACTTTGATTGTATAAAAAAAAAAAGAAAAAGCCTTGTGTAGCACTAGAAACATCCGTGGATACGCAGGTAAATTTTGACTGAAAAGACAAAGAATTCAGGTTTTGGGTCAGCTTGAAAGTTATGTTTTTTCCTTTAAAGTGATGCTATTATTGACCGTTGTGGACCCATCTGGTTACTTGGAGAGGGGAAACATTGTTGGTGTTCATGTCTAACCCTGCCAGTAGCACTGTCCTTCTCCTGATCTTTCTCTTCCCTAAGTGCATGGTCCCATTCCTCCAAATTCACACAGACACTCTCCTTTCCTGGCCCTGGGTATGACCAGGGGAAAAGAAGCAGCTGATCCCTTTAATATCACTCCGATGCAGAGCTGGACATCGTGAGAACTTGAGCTGCACAGAAGATTTTGGTCTCTCGTTTTTTACGCAGCTTTTGGGTTCTGCAGTTGAGATATCCCCACAGATTTAAGGCTTAAGTTATGTCTCAGGAGTGGTGAAAAGTGAAAGTAATCTGTTTTTAGAGCTGTGCCTGAAGTTAATACATCATCTGCACCTTTCCTGAGGTGAAAAACCTCCCCAGTTTTACTCTAGTTGCCAGATTGTCGCCACTGAGAACCTGTGAGAAGCAAAACAAAGAATCCTATTTCCAGTCTAGGATAGGTTCAACAACATTAACAAAAAATTCCTTTCAAACAAGCAATTTTCATGTGTATTTTTTTGTCTGTGTGTCTAATTTTATTATAGGACCTTAGAAGATTTCCCTACTGAACTACAGGAAAAGCTGATGTTTTAGGAAAGCCTTTGATACCTGTGTGGATAATTCTCACATTCCCCTGTGTCCCCCAGTGAGGCAATTTTTATTTTAGGAAGGCAGAAGTGGGGAGCAAGGGAATCTTACTGTTTACTTAATCAGATCCTAATCCCTTTCCTAACCATAGAAATTAATTTCCTCTTCTCACGATCAAAACCAAGAGGATTAACAACACTGTTTATCTTGTGGCTGGCTGCACTCTTTTCTGCCAGGAGCCATCCCTCCACCACCTCTGTACCCCGAGTTCTTGTGTCTATGCCATGTCCCTGCTTAGGTCTGCCTCAGTTTCCCCAAATGACCACTGAGGTTCCCTGGCAGAGCTTCTTCAAAGCTTCGGAGTGGTCAAATACAGGATTGTCTGAATGAAAACCCCAAGAGATCTCTGTTAAAGGAAAACTCGCACGGTCTGAAATGTGGGGCACATGCCAGCACTCACACAGCCCCACTCCTCACCATCAACAATTAGCAATAACCCCCTAATTAATGATGTCTGTACTGATGTGGAAGAGTTTTAGTTTCTGACTGCATCTTGCAGGTCTGATTCTGATCTTTTAAATTACTTTTTAATGGTGTTTTCTTAAAGAACCTTTGTAACTAAAAGCAGTACAGGATATACATCGTGATTTCCTTTTGCGGGTTTGGTTTGGCACGTCTCCTCACCAAAGGGATTATTATTATTACTCTTGTTGTTTTTACTATTATTATTATTAAAAGAATACACAAAATCCACCACATCACCATGGTAAAATGTATTTTTACCTTGAGAGTACAAACTCTCATCAAGTTCAGTTTTGTCTAGAACTTAAAATGCTCCTGGAACTTTTCTAAAAGTAAATGTCCCTTTGGACCATTCGTATTTCTTAAAATGTTTGGCACCTACTAAGTTATATAATTGCATTTACTTCACTTCATGGAGTAAATTCTAGCTCATCTTCCAGTACAGTGTATGATGAAACCAAGGTTTAATTTACCTCTGCAGATAGAGATATTATTGTCACATGAGACAGCTATTAGTACTCACAGAATCCAAGTTCCTCTACAGATGACTCAGCTTTGTTTTCCTATTGCATGGCTTTCTAATATTAAAATTTCGATTCATTGATCTCTTAACAGCCGTTCTCAATACTAAAAAAAAAAATATATATATATATATAAAGAGATATATCTATAAATGTGATATTTGAACAAGTATTAAAGAAAATGTTAGACTTACAAAGACGTAGCTCAGATTTTTTAGCCCAGTTTACACCAAAACAGAGACTTGAACATGAAGTTTTCTGCATAATCCTACGTGCTTTGAAAACACGACAGCATGCCCAGCAGGGGAAGCACTGCACTATTTTGGAGCATTTCTCGACCAAAGGGAGGTGGTTAAAGGATCAGATTTTTCAGATCCTCACTCTGGTTTCAAACACATCCAGAAGTATCCGTTAGGCAATAGTAACAGCACTGATTTTCTTGTGCAGTTAGCCGGAGGAAAAAAAAAATGTAGGGGAGCTCTAAAGTTTACAAAACCAGTAAAAGCCAGTATAGAATTCCCAGAGACCATCTCAAATACAGATAAAAATGTGGTTTTAAAGTACATTTTAAAATGTGTTTTTAAAAGGGGCTTCTCAAGGCACTGGCATTTGTAACCCACATGGAATACACAGATTTTATCTTTCGGTGCAATCCTTTCATAAAACCTCTTGGTACTCCTTATTTCTGTGCATAGAGAGACAATAATTGCAAAAGGCAGCACTTGTGGAAGGTGACATTTTGCAGAAGTAGGAGCAAAATTTCCTTCCTTGTTGGAAGTGCTGTAACTTCACGTTTAGTTCCATATATTGTGATTTTTGAAAAAGCTTTCCTCTCCTGGAGCCGGTGTAAAACCAACACAGCTAAAATTGAATTAGCTGTACCGTCTTCCCCATGTTATAAAAGATTAAAAAAAAAATAAAATAAAAAAATAAAGGTTCCTATCAGTGGTGAACCCTGACACAGGGTTCATCATCTAACAGAAAATGAGAATATATAGAAGTAGTGCAATGGCCTAATGATGGAACCATTGAATGGGTGTAAATAAACCAGAGATTTATGTGAAAAGAATTTTATTGTTACACTCAACGGTGCATCTTCAAAAAGAATTTGAGTTTGTAGTTCACACTTATTGAAAGAGAAGAAGAGCAAATTGAAGCCAGATATAAGTTAGACACTCTTTGGATGGGGTGAGGACTTTGAATTTTCTTCAAGAATTTTAGAGGAAAAAAAAAAATTTGCTGCCATTGAAATTCCTTTCTGGTTTGTTTAATCTTAAGGGACCTGGCAGGGCTAGGAGTGGGCTGGATGATCTGTGTGAGTCCATTCCAACTCACAATATCCTGTGATTCTGTGATTCTCTGTGAAGATGTTTATAGCATTTTTCTGTGCATTTTAAGAAAAAATACCAGCAACTTGTATGCATAAGCCATATTTAATGAAATTACATCTGCACTTTGAAAATAAAATTTAACCAATTGTCACCTCTGTAATTTACTGTTGTTTTTCTTCCTTGTGTTCTCCCCTAAGCTTTTCTGGTTTGGTGTCCTCTACAGAGAGAAGAAAAAAATACTCAATTTAAAAAAGAAATCAGTGTTGGTAGATTACATAACTACTGAATCCTTGTTCTCTACAGATGATCTTTCAAGATCTTTTAGGTTTGTTCAGGTTATGAGAAACATTATGGGTGGGAAAGTTCGTGTGGGCAATGAGTGCACGCCTGTGTAAAACACAATTCCCGCTACCTATGCCTGCACCCATTTTGGAGCCCTTACACTATTTCCCCCAGATTCAATCCTTGGCACTTATGCATTCACAGTCAATAAATTTCAAACATTTATCACATTGACTGGAGAATTCAGAGCACTGAGGTTCCAATTTGTTTTCTGCTGAGCCGAGGCTTTCTGTAAAAACAAGGGCTTGCAGAGCCCTTCAGCGCAATGTTAATCTTTCACACAAATAACGACTCAAAACTAAATCAACACCTGAATTTTGAGACAGTTTTAAGAGAAGCCCATCAAAAATGGGGAAAAAAAAAAAAAAAATTAGTCCTTGTCAGGAGCAACACACATTTTCTTGGGCAGGTATTTTTATTGTTTGAAAGTAATCTTGAATGCGAGATTACTTGTGTGCCCACAAACACCCTGCGGTAGCATTTTCAAAAGGGTATTAAAATTCATAGAAATATCAGATTTATGTTTCTTCTAGCTGTTTCAGCTTATAGGAAGGATCACAAGGCTATTTATTTTAAAGCTCTTCGGGCTGCTCCTTTGGGTCAGGGTTCTAGAACTCTTCTTTTTGAAGAAGAAGTCGCCAGTTCCCAAAAACACCCTTAAGATGAGCGTCCTGCAACCCCTCCTCCCCCACCAGCAGTTCTTTCTTCAGTTTTGTCAAGGAAAATAAACAAATCCCCAAATCTCCTCTGTTTCAGGCTCAGAACTGAGCCTTTCTGTTGCCTGATTGTCTCTCCCTAGGGGTGGCAGAGATGTTCTTTATTTCCATCTTTACAGACAACACACCTGTCAGCCACATTAATTCTGTCTCTGAAGGTCACAATTAATTGCCAGCTTGTAACTGTAATGAGCCTTTGACACTTCACTCACAAGCATTAAAGTGGTGTGAGGAGAGGAGAACACAAAGCTATCTTCAAGCACAGCAACAGGTTTTAAGGAAATCACTTCAACACTCCAAAAGTGCTGGAAATTGTCCAGGAAAGAGAACAAAATTCGTAAGTGGAACAAGATAATTTTGATAACTCAGAATAATTTTTTTTCCAGTGTGGAACTCAAATTTATATCACAAGGAAGCAGCTTTTCAGTTCAAAACTGACCACAGTTTGTTGTCATGGGGGATTCCCCTAGTCTTTCATTCATCCATAAAATGGAAGTCCCACAGCTCCCTTTCCTATGAACTCCGAAGTGGAAAGAGGGGCAAACGTTTGCCTAAGGAACGGGGTGTTCAGTGTTTGGTAGGAATGTAAATGGTTCTCCTTTCATACATTCCCCCTACTGGAAGTAATTGAATGATAGAAAGAACTGCTATTTACAGAGAGAGAGTCATTAAAATGAAAAATTATGAAAATGTGATTGCACTGAAGGTAGTAAATATTTTGATTGCCTCATGCAATCAATTAACATTGCACTTTTAGCCAGTATTTTGAAGCGGATTATGCTCATGTCTCCTGGTCTCTTAGAAAGATAAAGAGATCTGGATAATCTAACTTGTGGAAAGTACTGGTGGTTGCCAATTAGTCCAGAAACCAGAATAAATTCAGTTTGCTTTTTCAGTGCGAAGAAGCTATCTTTCCCTAAACAGTATTGTTTATGCCCAGAAAAACATCAGACTGGACACATGAATATGCTGTAAAAACGACAGCTGGAGGAGAAATTTAATTTAAAAACTGCTAGAAGGCATGCAGGGTGTATATATATATATATGTGTATATATATATATAAATATATATATATATAAATTTAAAAAATGAGAGAATGCTTATCAGTGACTTTACTGTTTAATGACACAAAAGAAGAAAGCTCTTTCAGATATCACTCAAACAGAATAAGTTCTAAAATCTATTCAAAAGCTTCAAGTGAGAGAAATTAAATCTCATAAATAGCATTTTTTTACCTAATCAGCTGCTTGTTTTGTCAGAAATTGATTTTCTTTCACTTAAGATTATTTTCAGACTATGAAGAAGGAATTACAGTATTTAAGTGAATAAAGGGATGTCTTCGTTATGACCTGCTATTCACCTGCTGACATGGCAATAAAACAAACATATTCCTTCACCCTATTAAGCAGCACTAAGTAATGCAGTGAGTGAGTGTGGAGAAGAAATTACCTCAGTGACACAGTTATTCAGTGAGGAAAATAATCAGGGTGCTTGACTCATTGAAACTGGCCATGAAACATTCAGGAAAAGACATCACTTAATTTTCAGACATCTACAGGGGAAATGGAAAATGTGAAAGAAAAAAAAAAAGTCCCTATCCAAGCCCAGTACCATGACCAGCCGCTTTCAGATGTTCCATGCTTGGAAGGTGTAAAGTTTAATTTCAGGACCACTTATCTAAAGGCAGCTGATGCCACGTGAGGTTCCTTGTCTTGCTTTCATGCTCTGTGTTAGAATGAGCCGTGTGCTCACTCCTCCCGTGCTGGCCTGGTCCTCTTTGTGTTGGGATGAAGCCAGGTTTGCTGGAAAAGCTCTGCTCAGCCACGTCCTGCGTTATTCCCTGAGCTTCTCAGGTACATCGTCCTTGTCCGCCCTGAATCTTCTTCCATTTTAGAGATTCCACTCGTAGGAGTTCTGAGAGTCACCAGCTAGAAACGGCATTGACAGATTTTCCTTTTTTTAAATTTATTTTTTAGCTTTTGTTTGTAAGTAGGATCTCCTAGCTTGAGTAGAAGAAAAGCGTGAGCATTTAATGGTGCCACATCTTATCAAGAGCTTGTGGTCTCTCTGTCACTTTGTTTAAGCAAAGGTTAAAAGGCATTTTTTAAAAAAATTTTCTGGCTTATGACAGGTATCGCAATTTTTGGTTTTGCCTCTTTAACTGAAGCGTTTTCCAAGTCCAATCAAAACTCTGAAACTTAATAGAGGAAGTTCGCTCTTCATTTCTAAGATAGTTTGGACCGGCTTCTGCAAGCCACTGCACTTTATTGATGTTTTTTCCCATTTTCTACCATAATTGACCTTTCTTGTGCTGATTGAAGAAAAGTGTCTTAAGCTGGCACACATAAAACGTTATGACTAGCAAAAAAAAAAAAA
>VZRR01003433.1:11304-38297 GCA_013398015.1 Oreocharis arfaki | reverse complement strand
AAGGTTTTATCCGAGTAACAACAGTTAAATTTAATGTCACTCTGGGATGCTGGCACATGTGACGTGGTGCCAGCTCACCAGAGTGACATTAAATTTAACTCTTGTTAATTTTAACTGGTCCAGAAGAAAGTTGGGCAGAGCTTGAGGGCTGTAGAAGTCTGGGCAGTGAGGAGTTAAAGTGTTTCTGCTCCTCAAGCACTGGTCAAATTAAACTGGACATGCCTGAAAAGATGGGGCAGCACCATTCTGGTGCCACTTTTCCTGTGCAGGTCCATGGTGAGGGGGCAACACCAACAGAGGGGGATTGAAACCCCCAGGGACCCCAAAGCACACCCAGACCCTTTTTGGGAACTCTCCATGAGAAGAGATCGCACAGCCCATAGTGTGTTCTCAGACACAAAGAATTCCCTCCCTGGGGAGGGATCTAGGCATTCCCACACCAAATTAAACATATATGAGACCCTCAACCCCCCCTGACCCATTCCCAGGAAGGTCCAGAAGACTGGACTGCAATCTAACTACTTTTCATGAGGCACATGAAGTGCAAGGATCCTATTCCCAGGGAAGGCAAAACTAGCCTGGGAGAAGGTACCCCCACAGAGCCTGGGTGTCCTCCCCAGGAGCCTGGACGTGCTGTCAGCTGGACCAATGATGGACATGGGACTGGTGATCCTCTTTCCTCTCCTATCTCGTCTCCCTTTCATTTTTCTCTCTCTTCCATATTTATTTTTAATCGATTATTTTTATTATGTTGGGGAAATGATACACCTATCTTCATGCTCAGTGTGTAGTTTTCTAATCAACCCTGTGACTTTCAGGAGGTTGGATGGGAGCCCTTTTGGCCTTTGCTGTTCTTTTCTTGCCCATGGGCATCTGTGACTCTTCAGTGCTGCCCTCCAGGTAGGACTGGGGTGCAGCAAGCACAACCTCATCTTTCTGAAGGAGGCCAAGGGTTCCAGGATTCTTTCAACAAACTTCTGCCTAAAATCCAGTGCTTTCCTTTCCCAAATAAATATTTCTCTGAAAATAATGTGTTAATTTCAGAACAAAACTTCAGTTTTTAGTCACAATATGTTATCATTTTTTGTCCTAGGCAGACCCCATAATTTCCAGAGTGCACAAAACACTGCTTGGTGGGAGTGATATGTGCCTTATGAACACTTGAAGTGCATGATATAGGAATGTATATCGAAAATATGTGAAGAAACTGTGCATTGAAACACTGATTTCTTCTTGTCCTGGCCAAAGTAAAGATGTTTTGTCTATGTAAAAAATGCATCTTAAGTAATAAGTTTTTAGGACATCAAAAACAAACAAAATAAAGGAATTTACTCTGCCCATTTCAGAAAAGAGGCTTGAACCACTTCTCACCTGTTCTATAACTCTCTGAAGAGGTTTTGACTGTACTGGATTCATTAAAGTTGGAGCTGTTCTGTTGCACACAAAAAGCAGCCACCAGGGCTAGAGAAGTGATCCCTCTAGTCTAATCTATCCCTGGTAAAGCTCTTTGGGGTAACTTTGCTTCTGCAGATAACGTAGGAGAGTTTTGAGAGGAGTGACTGAGAGCATCTTGCAGCAGGACACGAAACAGTTGGCGAGGAACTCATAAGGACGAGGAAAAACTGCACTTCAACACTCAGCAGAGGGAAAAGGAATCAAAACTTCGCTGTATAGGTGACGTCTATTTATTTGTAGTTTATAGTGTAGCACATTTTTTGTTTAGTAGGTTGTTTTTTTTTTGATCTTTCCCCTCTTCGTTTCAAAGCCACAGCTTTGAGACTGAGTGTCACAAAGGGATTGCCAAAGAGAACTGAACACAAGTTTTGGAGGTGATTAGAAGAAACCTGGAGACTTCTGAGATGTTAAAACATGAGGTACAGATAAAAGGTAATGTATTGCACACAAGACACAGGAGAAAGCTGAACTAATAAGGCAGAGCAGAAAAGCGAGAGTTTTCTCAAACATCCTCCCAGACACAGAACTTCTCTCTTTTTCTGAAAAAAGGATTTTTACCATTTTTCTATTTCTTTAATTGCATCCTTCTATTTTAAAAGTAAGTTTTTATAAAACCTACACTCAGTCATTGAAAGCCCTTACAAGCCTTTGAAAACTGTTTCAGATTTGATGTTTTTAAGTATGGGGGGGTTTTGTGGGTTTTTGGTGCTGCCATTCTGGTTTTAGGTGAGTTGATTCACTTGTTTTCCTGGGGTTTTTGTTCAGTTAATTTTGTTTATTGGTTCTATTAAACTAATTTTATGGGATAATTTAGTGAGTAACTTTTTTTTCCCAAAGCCCTGATCATGTCATCAGATCAAGCAGCAGGGCTTTCATGATCAAGGCCACTGCCAAGGGTGCTGGAAAAGAGGTGGAGCACAATATTTGCCATGCACACACGCTCAAGTATATTTAAAATTAAAAAAAAATAAATCAAAACATATCAAGGTTTTATGAGATTCTAAGCATTTCACAGCAAAATAATATCTATTAAAAAAAAAATCTACAAGCACCTAGGGTTTTGTTCACTGTCCACGCTACAGCTGTTGGCATCATGGCATCCGATGGCTTTATCCCACATACAATTGCAGTAAAAGAAGTCACTTTCCAGTGAAAAAATTCAATTTCCAATTTTGTGATAAAAAATTCACTTTTACCAAGGTCGGTCTGACAGCAACAGGCACCAGAGTACCCCCGACACGGGAACAGGGGGCGTGTAGAACTCACATTATTACTGCAAGGAAATAAGCGATCAGCATCAAAAGGCAGCGTAGCTCCATCCAGCTGCAGTTCACCATAATCAGAGCAGTCTAGCACCACATGCAGAGGAAGAGTTCTCACTCCCAGAAACACTTCTGTCAAATGCACCAGTAAATTAATTTTGAGATTCTTAATGTTTTTGAGATACGAAACAGGCAGCGTCGGGTTGAATATCAGAGTGATTAAGTCTTTAATTTATTTTACTCCAGTTCAATCATGCTTTAAAAATGTACACACTTCTTTCATTACAGCAACCAGGGAGTGTGTGAGACTATTTCTACACATATCAGTTCTAATTACTTCAGAGCAATTAATAAAGATAATCTATCATAGCTTAGAGCAACATGTTTTTAGGTGCACTTTGTCAAGAGAGTGCCATGAATATTTAGATCTTGTTCACTTTAATCAGAAGAAAACAACAATGACAAATAATGATCGTTGTTCAAAAAGAGAACCTTTATTATTCAGAGGCTGATTTAAAAAAAACCAAAACAAAACAAAACCAACACAAACATCCTTCTGGAATAAGTGAATCTCATGGCTCTTGCAATGTTCAGACCCTGTGACAAGAACATCAACTGTGGCTCTTATACAAAATATGAAGGAAAGGGTTATTTTAGGCTACTATGCTGCAGATCTCATGGAGAATATTTGGGGGAAATATTGGGTATTTAACTAGTAGAACTACCTCCCCCTTTCTGCTTCTTTGGCAATCTCTGCTCTACAGTCAGGAGAAAAGAGGAAGATTAATCACGTGTGTGCCCTACATAAATTTATTTCTCCAGCTGTTTTAAAAATGTTCAACAGAATTGCACCACTTGAACTTTTATCTTGTAGCTTTATCTGCCTAATATCTTCTCTCTACTAGGACAACAATCTCCTCCCCAAAAGGACAACAATAAAATAAATATTTCAGTACTGAATCCAAGATTAAGATGACTGAATGGATAAGGCCTTTAAAGCTGTAAACGTGATATTCAGCGAATTCAAATTCTCGTGGGAATATACAGAATAATGAAGAAAAAAAAATGACAAAGAAAATGTCAAATGTCAATGTGAAGTCAAATGGGTGGTCACTTTCAGGACTTTCTTTCCCTTTTCCAGTCATGCTGTTTCTCTTGCCCAATATTTGACATGCTCACTCCTCCACACGACACAGCTTTGGGTTATTACACTTTAAACAGAAGGGACAAAGAGAAGGGACAAACCTCACTTTCCTTCAAGTCCACAAGTGGAATCCATGGAGCCTTCGTGGGTTTTAGCACAGAAGGCATTTTAGTCTTTGTTGAAAGTCCCCAGGGATCTAAAACCCTTCTAAAGGACATGCTCAGTCTGACATGTTTATTTTTTCTGGGAAACTAAAGATTCACAATTTAAACCTTACTCTTTCCTCACATTGCAGTGAATTGAAGTTCATAGGCTTGGAACACCTTGAATCCAACTGGCAGGACCAGATTCCTCACCAAATGCACTTGAAATGCTTTTTTTTTTTCTGAAATGGATTCAATTCAGCGTCATTCAGATTTAACCCTGCTCCAAGTTTTATTATATAAAATTGACCCACTTTAAAAGCTGGTGAAATAAGGTAACATTTCCCATGCAGCTAAATTCAAGTGACAGTTGACATCATACTTTACATTCTTATTTAATTCAACCTTGAAAATCAAAGTTTTTTTGATTTTATAACACATCCACTACCATCCAGTTATATGCATGAGTAAATATATTTTTAAAACTTACGTTTAATATCTGAATTATCACAAGTACTAGTCCTTAAAAATACTTTGATAAAGATGTATTGCTTAAATAAAAATCTATTATGAGTGGGGTTTTTGTATTTGACATTAATTCAAGTGCATTAGATTTGGTGTTTCTCCTTATTAAGCTCATCACTACTTATTCAATAATTCATTGATATTTAACAAATATAAATAGTGTCCTAATCTAATCTAAAACTCTCTTTGATTATGAACTGAGCTGTAGCAACTCACAGCAGGGCAGTACCCTCTGCTCTGTTAACAAAGTTGTATTTTGGCTGCAAATATTATTTCATTTGGGGTGTGTAATATCCCTGTACTAATTTCTAATGCAAGATGTTAAAATAATGATGGCTAACACCTCTACAAAAGTGATGCACAGCAATTTTTCAGGCAGTAGTTGCATAATTAAATACTTTTTAGCAGCAGAATTATTCCTTCCTCTCTTTTCAACTTTTCTTTCTCTAGGTGCTGCCTATTTTACTGTTAATGTAATAATTTTTCTGCAGAAAACTGGTATGTGTTACTTTGGCAAATCTTGAAAGCTGCTAATGTCTGGTCATCATAGTACTAATAGAAAGAAAATAAATTGGTTTCAGCAGTTATCTTTAAAATATGTTTGTCTTTTTCATCTTGTTCAGGTAGGGGCTCCTGATGAGGATAACAGTTATTTGTCACAATAAATAACAAATAATTCCTCAGAACCCTTTCAAATATCAGTTACAGTATGCAGATATCATCAAAATTTGTCGATGACAGAGTTTTCCATGGGCCAGGACCCAATCTGAGGGCAGAGGAGGTTGCTCAGGGTGTTATCCACTTGAGTCTTGGAAACTTCCAAGCATGGAGGTGATGCAGTCTCCAGACAACCTCTTCCAGTTCCTCGTGGTGAAAATACACTTTTCTTACAACAGCTGATCAACATAAACATGTGAAAACCCGCCAGCAAAATAACCCAGTTAAATAAAAATGTGCTTAAAGCATTTGCCCATGAGGTTGCAAGTATTGCTGCACCTCTGTGTAGAAATATCACTTAAAGAAAACACGGCTCTTGAAGGAAGAACAAGGCAGAACCCCAACCCTAAGGAAACTTGATAAAAAAAGTTTAAACTAGGGAAAAGCTTTCAGATTTTAAACCTGTTGAGTCTTCCACTGTTTGGCTTTTTTTAATTAGAATTTTATTTGCCTACTTATAATCAGAGAGCCACAGAGCTTGTTGATAACGTGGTCTTTAAAGACCTAATTTATTTTCATGAAGACTGCTAAGAGGATGGGGAAAAAGTAATTAACTACTATCTCTTTTTTTCCTAATAACCATAAACTTATTAAATGGCTAATAGTCAAAGTGTGGGCATGCAACATGCATTTTAGCATCATTTAATCCTGAACACTTAGAGAGAAAATGTTAACAAAACCCCAAAATTATTTACAGAATTATGGTAATCCACTGATACCTCAGCATCAGCAGATACGTGGAGTTTCCCTTTCAAATGGGCTGGATTCTCAGGTTCTTTACAATTTTATGAATAACCTTTTACAAGAAGCTGTCAGGAACTTTGTCCAAGTAATTTTTCTCATACTGTATTCAAAAGCTCCTACTTCACTGCGACTTTAGCAAAAAAAACCAAACTATTCTCCATAAATAAGAGCTTATTTAACTTACAGCTTTTTGAGACCAGTCTAATAAAAATTTTGTTCTTGCTTTTGCATTAAAGTATATAATTTATGAAGAACATGTTTAAGCATCAATCTTGGTCCTACAAGAAAATTTCTTAACTGAAAACGAATGTAGAGAATAGAAACATACCAAAGAAAAATTTAAGAAAGTCCATTCAGGCATCCTTTTAGGTGCTAAAATGCATTTGAACTGGGTAATGTGATTTCAGTAGTTGTTGAACACACAGATGCCCACGACAAACTGCTTAATCGATTATTTGTGTACCTATAAATCTGCAATATGATATTAAGACAAATTTTGAAAAACATCTTTGGTTTCTTGCTTGGTTGCTTGGTTTTTTAACTGGCTACACACTTGTTTCCATTAAAAAAAAATACCACAATGGCAATTTTTGTCGTTTTATCTCCTCTTCATTAGCAAAGCTCAACATGCACAGGTCAGAAGTTAGTTTCCAGGAAGCTGCTGGTGGTGGTGAGCAATTGATGTAATCAGGAGAAAGCATTTCTGAGAAGAAAATTACTTCTCCAGAAGTAAGGAAAAGAAGACTCAACTAGATTTTCTCTAAAGTAAGCTAAGAAAGCGTTATTCAAAGGACAATTTTAGAAAAAAAAGTTAGCCTTCTCAAGAAAACAAATATTTATGCCTAAAATTGTATTGAATGAAAAGCAACCAAGTTTGTAAACACACTTAGGGTTTTAATTTAAAGACCTTAATCTCCAAAGTGCTTTCAAAGGTCATGAAGCATCCAAAGGTTGCCAAAGTGCTCCTTGCCCAGCCTTCTGAGCACATTTATTTGGCATTACTTCCAAAGCCAGCACCTTTAGCTAAGTTACCCCTCTCTTTTAATGCTAGGGCACAGCTTTGCAGATGTTTATCTGTGGGAGGGGAAATGCTCACAGGACACTGCAGTGCTCTCTCAGCCCCCCCCCGACATGCACTGCTGAACTTTCCACGAGAGCTCAGTCTCAGATGCAGGGCATGAAACATTCTCCTTCCTGGAGCTGCTGGTGGCTGCTTGGCTAAAAGGAGAGGAGGCTGCTTTGTCATGAGCACACAGAGGCTTTCCGAGCAGCCCTTTGATGACTTCGCTCTCAGATGCAACCAAAGGATGAAACAAACCCTGTGAACCCCCCCGGCACCGTGTGGCAGAAGTGCATTCAGCGGGACACAGCTGCAATTCTTGCAAAACACGTCAGTAGCACTGCCAAGCCATGCCGGGCAATGTCGACTCATGATTCAAAATCCATTCCTTCAGATATGGTATGACTTGAAGGGGAATTGGAACAACTTCATTGACTAGTGCAGATTTCGTAAGTCTTTCTCACTGAAAGTACTTGACAAGGGGTTTTTAAAATGAAATTAAAATTAATCGTTTCTATACTATAAAGAAATTGCGTTTAATATCTGAGCGGTCTTTCAAAAAATTTAAATCTATCAAGAAATTATCACTGAAATGCATTATTAAGAGCATTTCCTCCTATATCACACATTTTATATGTAGCCCTCATCTGAAGCAGTACAGAAAATATACACCACGTTTAGAAAGAAAGGAAACATAGCTGTAGGCAAAAACCTCCCATTTAAGTTGGCAGAGACAAAGATTTTGTTGGGTTTTTGCTTTCCCCAAATGGTCAAATGTTCCTTATTCTATATAAACTTGCTTCCAGCTGAGGCCTGAGATTTAGGTACGTATTTCAGTTCACCAGCCTTCTTCATTGCTTTATTGAGTGCTAATAAACTGTAGCAAAAAATTATTAAAGTTGCAATTTTTTAGGGAACCAACAAAGCTAGGAAAGCTTTACAGGCTTGCAATCATAAAAATGAATCTGTTCATTCGGAAAAGATCCTCTCAGGGCTGTTTGCTTCCTCCGTGTGCTTCGTAACATTACTGATTTAATAATACCCTAAAGATATCTCAGTTATTATCATGAAAGTATTTAAGGATGGTTGTAAGACGATAATTTTCCTAATTATTCTGATACTGATTTTCCCTTTAAATTCACCTTCGAGCGAAAACATGACTTGCCTTCTATTTCAAATATAAAATGTAATTTTCTTAGGCTGTTAAAAATGAAGAGGTTAATCCAGGTTCAAAGAGATGTCTTCATTCTTTTCCTGGAGACGTGGCAGTCACCTCGTGCCTCTATTTCAGCAAACTGTAATAGTCTTTTGTTTCCAGTCAGAAGAGTCTTGGAGACCTCCTCATGCATCCCTCTCATTCCCCAGGAATCTCCCAGTGATTTTTTTTTAACAGAAAATTCAGATTACAGACACGATCTAGACCCTGGACTTGCAGGCAGGACTGATAGAGTAAATTAATTAATCATTCACAGCAGCAGCAGTGTCCTACCACAGGCTGTATCCCCTAACATTGACCTGTAGTCATAGGTCTTAAAGAAATTTCCACTGCTTCAGAGAAAAAGGAAAATTACAGAACATGAACTAAGAATGGCTACTCTATTTTGTTATTCTGCTGGATGTCAGTGCATTTCCACCACAAAAATGCATATGAACCAAAATTAATGCAACGTTAGCACAAGTAATTAGTTAATTCTCTGTCTTCCTGCTCATAAGGTTCCATGTAATTTTTCTTAATTGCCACAGCATCACATTACTGATTCACTGCATATTATTAACTTAACTGAGCCACAGGAATTTTGGTGCGTGGAATAATATCTCCAAAAAAGGTCTATAAGGTACTTGGAAACCCATTCATGGCTCACAGTAAAGAAATTGTGAACCCCCAGTCCTTCTGGTCTGAATTATTCCACGGCCTACACAAAAACTAATTTATCAAAACAGATAAAAATGCCCACATCTGCAGAGAACCCTGAATAACACGTGTGGATCTTCTTTTAAATTTCAAGCCTGTTTCATAAAACTTCACACAAATGGGCATTCCTGCGCGCAGCTCTCGGTGTAATGAATGCACCTACATTTAAATTACATAGCCCCGGACAGATTGTAAAAGGCTATTTTCTTTATAAGTGCAAGCCAAGTGCAGCTTTAGTTATAAAGAACAACAAAGAACATAACTAATACTTTGTGAAAGTACTGATCTGTTACACTGCTGGAAGCATATTTACCTGTTCCAGCACTCTGTGCCCCATGTAGAGCTCACTTTAATCTGAAGTTTCCTCTGTGTTTATGGGTAGTTTGGCATTCTTTCCCAAAAAACTTTTGTCTTCCCTCATAACGCTTTCCACTCCATAACACTTCCACTGAAGGAGGATTGTACAAGTGTTGCCAAAAAAAAAAAAAAAAAGAAAAAGAAAAAAAAGAGGTGCCAGTGAAGCTTAAAAAATAATTATTAGGTTGGTGACCATTAATAATTCTGGACAGCTCCAAGTGACACCGTGTTCTGCTGCAGCAGAATGTTCTGCTCTTGGAGGGTCAGCCCCCATAACAGAGGATGACATTGAATTAAAATCTCTACTCTTTTTAATTAAACTGTTGTGAGGATGGCGGATCCCTCATCTTACTTCAGGGCTAAATAGAGGTGTGCAATTATACTGCTCCACAGACCTAACACCAGGACAAAACTGAGTGATTTTAAAGCCATTCTGCAGCGGTGTTGAACTATTTTACATGCAACGTAATGTATTTTCCTCTAATTAGTTGTATAGCTAGTAATAGCTAAAGTAATTGGTATGGTTTATTCAAACCTAGTCACAGACCTCTGGCAGAGTTTGGCAGATAGATTTGAAATTAGTTTAATATCACAGTCACCTGATTAAATTAAACTCTCTCCCATGCCTCAATTTCCTACTTTCCACCTGTAAAGTGGTGAGAATATTTGCTTCATTGAGCCACAGCTTTGAGTCTCACTTACAGGAGAAGTTTGGGTCATCAGCAGCAATTTAAGCTTGAGCACTCTAATTTCAGAAGAACAGCATTTGAACTAACTCTGCCTTTGGTTTTTATGGTATAAGCATTTGTCTTTAATTATTGTACAGAACTGTAGAGCAAGCACGGGGACACAATGGAAGATGCCTGCTTAGTAGTTTTATTAAATCCATACATTTGAATATATGTTTGAGTACACCTCTGCAGTCCCCAGATTAAATTCCCTTTGTGGCAAACCTGAGACAGGAAATATTTAATCTTTTTTCCTTTTAGCCTTCATGCCTTGGCTTCCTTAGAATGCCACGGAGGACCAAAAAATCTGTTCCAGAAAACCACAGATCTCTCACCTGATACTGCTGGCCATAAACACACAGCCATAATTCTTCCCCACAGACATATATATATATATTTTAAAATCATTTTCACTAAATTGAGACACAGAGTAGCTTCTGTGGACGACAGGACAGCCCAGGATTTGCCTGCAGGCTGCAGCCATCATCACTCCATGCAGCAAGTCCGTAAGACAGAGAGGAGCTGCTGATTTATTTCCTTTCCCACCCTCTTCCATGCCCCTTCTGTTGCCAGCAGAGCTTAAATGTGAGGCTTTGGGTCAAGCAGAATGGGCAGGGAGTTTACCCTGAGGTTGGCAGTGGGTTTTGTTCTTTAATCAGAGCCATGTTTGGCTGCGAACCCCTTAGCAGCAGCACTGCAAAGTCGTTTTGAAAAGTTAAAGTGGTTTCTTTTAACGGATACCCTCTCACCAGAGCCCAGAAAGGGCTTGTTTTTGTCAGAGATGTTCTTTAGCAGCAGTTTCCAGCTGTCAAACCCTTGAAAAGGCACGGCTGAAGGGGTTCCAGCGGGCAGAGCCCTGACATCTGCCCCACCACGGTCTCCAGAATTCCTGGGAGTGTGGGATTTCACCGCCTAAAATCCTCTTAGAAAACTTGAAATTGAGTTTGTCTTCACAGCACTTTTATCAAGTCAGAATGGAACTTTGAAGCAGCTGTTTTGCTGCTTCCTTCCCGTCTCCATCCCTTCCCTGTTTTAAAAGTTGTGTTCTAAAAGTTGTGATTTTTGTATGGGCCAAAATAGCTGAACCAGAGAACTTACAATTTTTAAACATTTCAATTTGGTGGGTTTGTGACAGCCATTACTACAATCGATTCAGAGCGCTCAAGAGATCCTCATGCTGACCAAAGTGACCTTTTGTAGTTTTCAATAATCTGACCAGCTTTTCCTTTTGGTTTTTCAATTTTCTGCCAACAGACACAAATTTTTCAGCTTTTCAGCAAGTACCACAACACAAACATCTTCTGAAGATACTCTATCAGGCTGTCAAATATATACATTTTAAATATTTTTATCATTTGAGTTTTGCAAATGTAGAGAAATATGAGTTGTTTTTCAGCACAGATAAAATTACAAACTCATCCCTCTAAGGATTACATACATATGGACATTGAATAGAGTTATTTATTTTACTTCTATTTAGAAATTCCCTGAGCAGTGATTTTTGCTTTTCTAATTTCTCCTTTAAATATTTTTTTCTTAGGGAGTTATCATATCTAAATTAAATTTCACAGAAAAATTATAAAGCAGAGCAAATTACAGAATATTTACCATCCTTGGAAGGTCATAAAAAAGCAACTTATGCGTCAAAAAAAAAGAAACCAGCTCATGATTCCCACCATCATTATGCCAGCAAGAAAAGGATTTTCTCATTCCTGAAGTTTGTCAAACTGTGCTCTGTAAGATACTACAAACCCTCAGCACAATTTCTGAAATATTTTAAAGAATTTGAAGTTCTCATACCCATTAGGGAAGAGAAGACTCTGCTGCTCTTAGGCAGAGCAGTTTTGGGGAACTTTTAAGTTTGAAAAAACTGTTAGGACAGGCCCATGGCAGTGTTGTGGTTTTAAAAGTGATGTTTGACAGAGAAAAAACCCATCCTTGGTCCACAGCCACTTGTGGGTGCCACTCTGGGCTGCACATTCCAGCCCTGGGTTCAATTTTGATGGTAGGGAAAGAGCTCACTGACACCAGCACTAATTCTGGCCACATCTCAGAGGGCTTCAGTGCTGTTTTAAGGCTGTGAATGGTGTTTCTGCACATCTTGAGTACAGAGGGGAGATTTCTTCCATGGAGAGAGACAGAGGGAAGCTCCACACAGCTTCCCTGAAAGTTAGTGCGCTAAGAATTGGTTCACAGCGGAAAGAGTATGAAAAAGCTGTACAAAAGATCAGGATTTTTAAAAAACCAAAAAAATTTTTTAAAAAAATGAGAAATACTTCCAGATTATAAAAGTGTTTTAATTTGGTTTAATGCTTTTGTATCTGTTCAGCCACTAAAATTTTCATATGTAGCAAGAAGAATAAGATAATTGTTCACAATTCGTGTCCAAAGAGTTCCAAGTCAGAAGTTGAATTCTACAACTTTAAGAATCATTTTTTTTTAACCCTAAAGAGGGAGAATGCTAAATTCATGGGGAGAAGAAGAGAACCCAACTAATTTCAAACTGAAAAATAAATTTTAAAATGTTCTAATCTGTGTAATCCTCAGTAGTATTCTTGTCAGATGTGAATATGCCTAAACGTGAATGTTCTAGTACACAACATTAGAACAAATTTGAGTATACTTAGATATTTTCAGGAGGTTTGAGCACACCAAGAGCTCGTTCTTTGCATTAAATGGCTGAACAAAGTGCCATTTGTTGTGCATGCTTCAACCCAAGGAGTTAAAAATAAAAAGAAAATTATTTTCACCTTGTTTTCTGACGACTGCTTTGTACAGAAGAGCAAGTGGTACCAGTGATATCAACCTTCTGACTGATCAGCAGCTGTTGGAGAAGTCAATACTGAGCTATTTCCACATTTAACCTTTGGAAAGATCACTCTTTAAAAAATTTGTGGAGAGAAAACACAGTGCATCTGAATACCCAACACAGCTGAGCCTGAGAAAGTTCCGAAGTACAACAGCAGCAGGGAATTCTTCTTTCTAAAGAGAAAAAATTTTTATATTTTATACCTTCATCTTGGTGCAAGCTTTTGTCTTTGTAAAATGCAACATACAGATATGGAGCTGTTCTTTTCCTCCAGCCAGATACTCCTCCCCTGGTGAAACAGGAATCCACTACTGCCTCTCTTTTTTAATTTTTTTTTTAAGAGAGCCTTAAGCAGCTGAACTGGCTCAGTTTATCACTGCTGGCTGGCAGAATTCCCTTGAAGCACGTTCAGGTGAAACTTCAGCAGTGCTCCTGCAGCCCCAGGCATTAATTAACCCCATAAGAAAGTGTTGTGCAGCTGAAACCCTCACAGCACTGCACCTACTGTCAGCCACAGCCGCTCGCATTCGTCGCCCCAAACTGCCTCAACACCTCTGCTATGGAAGAAAATTGGTTTCTCTAACACTCATGCTTGAAAATTTAAAAAAAAAAAAAAAAAAAAAAAAAAAAAAAAAAAAAAAAAAAAAAAAAAAAAAAAAAAAAAAAAAACCCCACAACCAAAAAAACACCCCAAACACAACAACACTGACTAGCAGTTGCTCACTTAGCAGGGTTGTTTTAATTCAAATTCCTTAATTTAAAGGAAGTCTGGCATGGTTATTACCTGCAGATGCAGCATTGTTTCCACCTTTGGAGGTGAGGGGCAAGATCTCTCAGGTGTGTCTGATACTGCGCAGCCTCTGCTGTGCACACGGAGAGTTCTGGGGGTTTTTTTGGGGTTATTGATGAGCATTTTTAGAAGACTGACCTGTCAAGTGTTGGGAGTGGGCAGGTTGTTCACCCAGGGCAGACTCCTCGCTATTACTTACCAATTTAAATATATTAATTGAATTCCAGTAGGGGCAATCCCCGAACTGCGAAGCTGCTGCCTATCCCCCGTGACCCAAAGTTGTCCTGTTTTAGATCCATTAAATTAAATTATGTGATACAAAGGTTAATTAATCATGCATACCCAGCAGCAGAAAATCAGACATGTAAACAGAATATTGATCTTCTGCTGCTGCTTGAAACCATGATGGAATTACCCACAGGTGTCCTTCATGAGTGCTGGTGATATAATTAATGGTAATAAACTCTGGCCTTGGTAACTAATTCGATCATCTACGGAGAACATTTCGCTGAAGTGATTTCAGAAGCTCATGAACTCTTCTGAAAACAGCAAGTTATTCCCTTTTTAACGTGGATACAGCTTGGAAGTATCAGCCATCAGCTAATAAAAGGTGAATGATAAGTCATCAGGATATAGTTTCCCTTAATAGCCCAGTGCAGTAAAGCTGGCGCCATTAAATCTAACACACTAAAATGGTTCCCTGCCACAGGTGTAGTAATATTTTACATTTCCTTTTCAAAATGCAGATGTACCACTCTGTCTCTGACACAGTATCCTTGCTTCCATAAAACTTTTCCATTAAAACCCCCCAAAACTTTGACGCCAAAGCCCTCAAAATCCTGTCTGCACAGCACCTTGCAAATTGCAATGAAATTTGCAGGCTTCTTTCATTATAGAAGATATTCAGATAGTGTTGTTCTCCATTTAATTTTCCATGCTTAACTTAATTCTTGGAACCTTGCACCGTAGCTCTCTAATTTCAATGCTTTACTCTTGTGAGAAGAGGGCTTTAATTTCCTACCCTTGCAAAGGAATTTTATCACCAAAGAAATCTTAATCACAACCTGCCTGGAAATAGTAAAATGTTTAATGGCTTGCCACTTTTTGGAATCGGTGAAGCCAGTATGGAGCTGCCTCAGATGGACTTACACAGGGTTTCAGGATGGGATTAATGATGTGGGATGCATTGTCTACACTGATGGTTACAAGTGTCTGCAGGAATATCAAAACAGGGCTGCAAATGCTGCACTATGGCCAACCCAGCTGGGATCCACAGAGGTTTTTAAGCCTCATTTTTAATTTTTCATCTGTCCTGCAACCAGCTTTGTAGAAGACTGGAAGTGTCCAAGTTTCACAGAAAACAGGCCTTCAGTATTCAGATGGAGGAAATGCTCAGATAGCTGAGCTTCAATAGGTGCAGGCATGTGTCTTTATACCTAAAGTCCAACTTAGTCTTGAAAGGCTTCCGTAAGGAAGATAAACTTGCTGGAAAACTGGTGCGGAACTCCGAAAATATTTATTAATAGTATAGGAAGCACAGTGTTTGAATTACTTAAACTACCACTGAAAAGGAGAGAAAAATATGTGTATTCCATGACCTGTAGCAGAGTACAACCTCACCCAAACTATAAAAAGAAATATGACATATATGAACAAAAATACAAATTTATTATACTTACAATTTATTTTTATATATGCTATAGATATGTAGATAGCAATATATTTAAAAATAAAAATAAATCCATGCATAAAAAAGCTCCAGGCTGCACAGAAAAATAGCACTGAAATAGCCTCTATAACAGAACTTAAGGAGACAGTACATTCCTCCATAAATCTTGCTTTTCCAGTTCTAGACTAAGGTCCAGTGCAAGCATTTAATTGACCCAGTCTCAAAAAAGAAGCTCTCAGTTGTCTGTAATGTTTGTAAACTTCAGCTCTACCAGCCTGGAAGCAAGCGGAGCTCCCAGATCAGGCACTGAGGTGCTTGATCTCACACAGCAGCATTTGGGTAATTTTATAAATAGGAGGGAAAATTGGTCATTTTGTTGCCGCTTTTTTTTTTTAAAAAGCCTTTTTTGTCAGAGCTGTCTGGCTGGGACCCAGCAGAGATCCTGTGTTAACTTGTGGGCATTCTGAGCTCCCTGCTGCTCTTTCAGAGGAGGGTTCTCACTGAGCTGCAGACAGTAAGTTTCTCACAGACCTGCACTGCCAGGCAGCCTGGAGGAAAATAAAGTAATTGGTTAAAAATATTCCGGTCTGAAGATCTGGGTTTGGGTCAGGCTCCCTGCTCCCCACATTATCATTTTTCTTTTTTATCCACAGGCCACCTGAGGAAGCACACACAGTCACAGGAATAAAAGACTCTTCTGAGCTTTTTTCTCACCTCCCGGGCCTTAAATGCTTGGCTGTGGCCACATAAAATGTTCACAGCATACGAAACAAAAATAAAATTACGTCTTTATACACAGTGGGTCCAGTTTTATCGGCGGAGGGAAGATTTATTTCATCAGCTCGGTTTTTGCCTCGGGGTAGGAGAGGCAGGATTAAAACCTCCTTTTCCCTTCCCTACCTTGCACCCCAAGGCTGGGGAGCCCAGTCAGGACTGGTGGATCTGAGCTAAGAAACCACTTTTTGCTCATGATCTGGTCAGGAAATTGAAAAGGGTCTGGCCGAATAAGAGAAGGTGTTGTGATTTTGATTTTCAAGTAAAATATTTAGAATTTATCTATGTCTTACACTATAAACTTAAGACCCTCTATTGGATCTAACCTCTTTTACCTTTATCCATTAATGAGGAAACTAACCCTTGAAGAAGGAGTGTGAAATGCAAAAACAAAAATTTGGAAGTTAGAGAACTCGAGGAATTCTAATTTTAAGTGTCAGCTGCTGAAACTGGGTGGCAGAGTTGACATGATTAGCATAAAAATGAGATAAAATGGTGTTTAAATCTTCACAGCAACAGGTAACTGCCAGCACAACCATGCAATATTTATAGGCATCTTATAAACATCAGAATTCAAGCAAATGACACAAATATCACATTTAAATAACATTCCAAATTAATGCAAAACCCACAGGTGCCAGTAACCAAAAATAAAATAGAAAAATATTGGGTTTTAAAGGTAGCAGTTATACAAATACCACTGAAGAGAAGGATTAGCAAAAGTTTCTAATCTGCTGGGTTTTCTTGGTATTCCCAGCAGAAAAATCTGAAAGTATTGATATCCTATCAGTCAATGGGAACATAATACTCGTAACACCATATCCAGTTACATTTATCATTTTTAATCACGCTGGCTCATATTTTTTTTCCAGAAAATTGCTGGTATCTGAGTAAAGGAAACTTAAAATAAATAAGACAACCACAAAAATAACCTAAAAATCATGAATCACGTATTTCACAGCGTATTAGAGCCGTTGTTCTAATATTCCTCAGATTCGATATTTAACCTTAGAGACTTAGATTTTCTGTGTGTAGCTTAATTTCAGAAGCAATAATTTTATTATCGGTGGAGCTGATGCTTTAAAACACCGTAGAATAGAGCTGAAAGCTGCATGGAAATAGAAAACACACTTAAATCAAACAGGAACAGAAAACCTCCATCCCACATACCCATGAGTATGGACACCCTCAGTCAGAAGACTGCAATGCAGCAATGAACTTGGTTTCAAGAGTATTTTTCCAGGAAACAAGGCAAAGTGAAACAGCAAAGCAAGAAAACAAACGAACGAACAAACCCCAACAGCGCGAAAAACCAAAACCCTGATGAAAAATGATGGAGAACCCTTAAAGAGCTCGATTCTATTCAGGAGCGATGCATGGGTAACAAACTGTGAGTTCAGAGATAACAAATCTCAAATTCAGAGCCCCCAACTCTCTCAACATGCTTCAGCTGCTCCAAGGCCCTCCTGGCAAAGGGAGCACGGCAGCTGCAAACCAAAAAAGAAATGCAGAAAAGAGGCCCTGTCTGCACTGATGCAAACCACACACACACCATCAGGAGGAGCAGCCCTTCCTGCCACGGATTCGGAGTTGGGGCTGCAGGAAGAAAGTGCCAGGCTGGAGGATCAGCGACACGTTTGTCCAAGGTTCCCTTAGCACCCGCTGGGGAGCATGCATCTACATAAATGAATGTTTTCGCTTTCCTCTCGCCTCAGAATCAACTCTAAGCGCGATTAATAAACTGTCCTGACGATTGTTACAGTCAAAACATGAATTCCCAGGCAACAGGCACTGGGATTAATTCCCCTTCTCAGCAAAGAGGGAAAAAAAAAAAAAAATCCATTAAAAAGAGTGTTGAAAGTCTGAAGCGCAAACCGACCCCACCTCCAGGAACACTAGTGACATCCTTCTATTGAGTATTATAACTCAGTAAAGTCTATTTTTATGAACAGTTGCTGACAGAACTTAAACAGTTACAAAGAAATGGGCTGGACCAGACTGAAAGGGGTCAGATTCTGACCTTTGCCACGGTACAATGACTTGGAGAATCAATACTTTTAATTTTGTGGTGCGTGGAAGCAAATCGCTGAACACAGTGTCTGGAGCCATTATTTATTTTCCTTCCTTTAAGAACTTTCAAATATTTATAGGGTTTATCCTTGTTTAATAGCCTAAACCCACACAGTGCAAAAACCCTCAAGTCTGTTTCCATGCACAAGTACTCAGCTAAGGGAAAAGTTAATGTTTTGAAGCATCTTCTATGGCCATTATGTTCCCAGAGCCCAGAATTCAATTCTCTTTGCATTATTAAAGATGTTCAGAAAGTATAGATTAAAGACCCATGGCGCTGGGGATCTGTCCACCCTCCTGTATTGGTGACATCTCTGGGAAAACGAAATTTAAGATTCAGCAGGAAATAGGATGGTAAGGACCCTCTCGAATGAGTTGTGTTATGCATGAGTCAGAGAAGTGTCAGCTCAGAAGGGGTTATCACCTACAGATCTTACATTTAGGACACCCTTCAAAAACCTCGTGGTGCCTGGGGCAGGGCCACAACACACCTGACAGACTCTTTGCTTCTGTGAAGGCTGGAAAAGGAGCCTCCCGTCCATCCTGCTGTACAAGGACAGTGGGGGCAGGAGGAAAGAACCTGCTGGCGAAGTTCCAGCAGCAAATTAAGTGAGGCCTTAAGGAGAGAGATGAGCTACTAAAATCTGTTCCCATAAAGTGCAAAGCCAAAACTAATTGGCACTATTCTGCAGGTTTTATGTCTCGCTGTGAAAATGGCTCTCCCTGTACAGTGGGTACGTATATTACCTACTGCAACTCGTTCTGCCCTTGTTTCGAGTCTGCACTTCTTCTTTCAGCCACAAAACATGCAGGGGTTGCATATTGCCTTTGTGAGAGGGTGAAGGCTGGTGTTGCAGGAAAGAGAAAATTCGTCATGGAAATCTGTGGGGTTTTGGTTGGGGATTTTTACAATTTTTTCTAGGGGTGTATTCCAGGCTGAACTTTCACACTGATCTGAGCTTGACGAATCCCAGCTGCCTTTACAGATGGTCAGGATTTTTCCTTCCATTTTTGCCTCCTTAAGTGTAGGCCAAGTGACAAGTTACCAGAGACCTCCACAGAAAATCAGCATACTGCCTCAGAAGCTTGTGACTGGTGAGGTAAATATACACCAGGAAAAGCAGTGAGTTCTGTGACTTTCTGAACAGATCAATAGAGAAGAAATTAAGATTTACCTTTATGCTTCTCTCACAGTGCATCAATGCAATAAACTTCTCCCAGCTTAGCATTTCTTTTATTCAGTTTTCTTTGTGCCAAGTATCAGTCTCCATAATCCTGCATCATTACAGCCTGGCAGGGCTACTTTGGAGCCATCTCCAGAGCAGCTTTGTTCCCAATTTATGGAAGGATGTTATTAAATGTGTCACTCCAAGGCTTAACACAGCAGTGAGATGCCTCCTGCCAAGATGTATACCACTGCATCCAGATAAATTTTTGTTAAACATTGCAAGTGGCTATTAGGAAAATGATGACTTATAGGAAAACAAGGAACCTGCACTTCTGCAGCCCAGGTTACTTAGCCCTGCTTCAAGCATACATCAGTTTTGTATTTTATTTTTCCTCCAAGTTTTTGGCCCGTGTTTATAACTAGTCAGAAATAAAATGTTATAAATTTTTGAGAAACACCGTGATAAAGCACTTCATGAATTTCAGCAACTTTTGCAATTGTCCTGCCTGATTATTTTTGTTCATTTCATCAACAGTGCGATAAGAGACAGGTGGGAATCATTTTTAAGGTGTCTGCTGTGCCAGTCTGAGTGAAATACACTGAGGTGTCCTTTTCTAACATAGAAATTCAGCTTCTTTCATAATTGTGCAATTAAAACACTGAAAACTGGAGCACTCAGGAGATACACTGGCCTTAAGTACTTGGGGAGAGGAAATAAAATGGGACACAGGTTTTAAACTGCAGGGCATCGGAAGAACTGATATCTTTTAAAGAATGAATACAATTTCATAATTTAATTGATGGAAGCATGAGAGATTATCAGTCAAACAAGCAAAATAAGTTATTTAGACTGCATTAAGGTTTTACACCATTGCAGAAACCATGATTCAGGATCTCAAGACCTGCCTTGGCCTGAGCTGCTTCACTCTGTGGTTTCACTCAATTGCAAGGAAATTTTTTGACATTTAACTTGCCCAGTTAACTTGGGCACTGTGCAAGCTCTTGGTGCTAAAAGACCCCAATAACTCACCATGACTTCTCCACCCTCACTCTTCTTGAGGAAGACCAAAACTCTTGATCCCTGGACCCCAAAGAATGCCAGGAAAATAAGCATCACATAAAGAAAACTGAGGTAGAAACAGAGAAATCTGCTAACAAGAAGTCTAGCTGCATTATCAGTAGGAGTTTCCTGTCATAATTATGTAATTTGGATTCACTTTGATTGTATTTTAAATATTTGACATACTGAATATTGGGACAGACACATTTTGACACATGAAAGGTGTTTCTAGCTATTGGAATCTTCCACCTCTGGTCTAATAAAATAGAAACTTTCAAAGCAAGAAAGGTAAAAGTTTGTTTCATAAACAATGAATTTTAATTTCAGATTTTCACACTAATTCTCCTCTAACTGTGTTGCTATTTTAAGTTGAAAACACCTACTTCTTCAGGGATTTACTAGAATTATTCATCTGAAAAGAGAAAATATCACTACATATCAAATAAGACCTTAAACAGCATATGTCAAAATGTCACGTCTACACAAAAAATTCAAGTTTTATTTTAAATAATACAGAAATATGCAAGTTCTCTCTTCTTCCAGTTTACTGTCCTATTTCACATGTGTAACTTACTAAAAAGAGTTGTTTTGGGGCTAGGCATGAGTGGAACAGCATGTATTTATTTTACTAATGTTAGTGAACTTCGTAATTAGGAATAAGCACCTCACTAAGTTTGTTCCAAGAGTATCCCATGCTGTGGTGGGTTGACCCTGGCTGTATCTCTCTCCTCTTCAATTTTCCAAGAGAAAATGCAACAAAAGGCTTTTTGGTTTAGGTAACAGCAGGAAGGAGTCACGCCCCGTGCAGTTATCGTCACGGGCAAAAAAAATTAAAAATCCACTTAGGGAAATTAATTAATTGTCAATCAGATCTAAGTAGGGTAATGAGAAGTAACGACACAAATCTTAAAATGCCTTCCTCCCCACCCCTCCCTTCTTCTCAGGCTCAACTTAAGGTACATTAAAATAATGCCTTTTTTGCCTCTACAATTATGTGAACCAGATTAAATATTCCAGAGCTTGTTATACAGGATCAGAAAATTGGACCTGAGCTTGGGTTATCTAATTTTTCAGTGGTCCTTCATTTGAGAGTAATCCTAGCAGGTTTAGGAAGACATAGAACATTACAAATATTTTAATTGTTCTCCTTTTAGCCTATGGTTTATCTTTAAAAGATGAGGAGGAGACAGAGATAAAAATGTTCATCGTATTGCAATGGGACAACTCCCTGCTGAAATAATGAAAAAGATAATAGGAAAATTATTGTGTATACATCTACCCACACCTACACGTTTCCTAATGGAAGATTAGTGCTATTGTTGAGACAAAAGAAATCAGTAGGTTTCAGTGAGTCCTGCCAGCTCTCTTTCATCATTTTCATTTATTCCGTGTTCTTTTTTACGCACTTTGTTTGTCTGTAATAATTAGGAACAATCTATTACATACCCTTTTTGTTTACCTCTGGCAAATTACCTCGTCTCAGCAGTGATATGGAAATACAAATGAGCAGCATAAATCTTCTTGAAAATCATTTAAGGTAGATTCATAAGGGTCCTGCTTATGTGAATATGAAACAAATGAAAAAATATGATAAAGCCTGCAGGAAAAAAATTAATCAGGGTGAAGCGGTATCTCTGTTATTTCACAAGCAATGCAAGAACGCTCAGAGGCTTGGAAGCCAGAGATAAATTAACACCTGGGGAGCTTCGGAAGTCCTAAAATTATAAAACACGCGACCTTTACACTTCAGCAGAGCCACTGAATCTTTCTCACTGAGAGTAAAACAAATTTCACAAAGGAAAGCAAAGCAAAAAAAACCTTACCTTTCGATATCTGTGCTATGCAGAGACAATGGTTCTGATAAGCACAGCCTGTCCTAAGACAGAGATTGTTTTCCAATTGCATCTAGTGACTTCAAACTCATCACATCAAGGTGTATTAAATAAATACCCAGTCTTGTTTATTTGCAGAAAACAAGTTGCATCTCTCTTGCTCACAGAGGAACAGTCACTGCGGCCCTTAGAGCAGATCTTTGTTTTCTTTGGGTTTAATGCTCCTGTGTGTGACACTAAAAGCAGACAATGCTGGCAGCAAGACACGGCTCCACAAGCAAGATTAGGAAATATCTGAAAGAGCTGTGGTGACAAAGTATCGCTGTTCAAGAAGCTGCTGAAGGTTAGCGAGCCAAAATACAGTGACAAAAGAGAACAAGACCATGGCTCAGAAGAAAAGCTATTTTTTAAGTCCCCTCACTTCAAACTGTCTCATCAAGCAAATATTTTTGCTTGAGATTTCTTTTTTCATATTTATTAAACTACACAAGAAAAAACAAAAGGTCTCAAATCTAACAAGTTTAAGTTTTCACTTAATTATCACATTAAGTACAAGACCAAGAGGAACCTCCCTTCACAACAGTATGAAAAGCACATTATCCCCGTGTTTATAAGGCTGGATTTATGCGGGATCTGAGTTATCCTGCTGCAGGATGCCCCTGGGTTGCACTGTTTCTGTGTTTTGTTCCTTGTATGTGTCCTTATGGCTGTGAGGTGTGAGCCTGTGAATGAGGCACCACGAGAGCAGCATAAGCATTTCTGCTTGACCATCGAGAAGATGCCATGTCAGGTCTCAAAATGCTCAGAGTATGCTCCTTTTATCATATCAGTGTGTAATTTTGGGGTTGGGATTCACTGAGGAAAACACAAATGTCGTTGTCAGGGTCATGTGGTCTTTACTGCAGCCTTAAGAGTGGATTTTCCTTCCTTCTGAAGTGGGAAGACCTAAAGTTTGCAGGCTACAAATCCACCTTAGGGTAGCTCCCAGCCCTCCACAGATAGGGGAGGTTGGTAAAATTTTAAAAACTGGACAGAGTCCATTAAGCAAAGCATGAACCTCTGCTGGTCCTTCAGGAAAACCCTGGTGGCTCCAGCACTGAGCTGTGTCCCTTTGTGACCTGTCACCTGCTTGTCTGAGAGGGCCAAAAACAGGAGCACCTGTAGAGCACAGGTGTGGCAAAATGGAATGGATCTACCCTACAAAGGAAAAAAAAAAGGCATAATCTGTGATTTGTGGAACTCTCACTACATTTAATGACTAGCTGGGGCTACAGCAGAATTTCAAAAGGAGTTTATGACTTTGTAAAGTGCTAAATGTTTAAACTGAAATTTTAAAGTTTCTATTCAGGAGTATTCAGAATAAAAATATTTTTATGTTTTGGGAACAAATTAGTGATAAGTGTAGTGTTTATGCACAAGGTTATAAATCCATATCTACGCACTCACACGCAAACCTGTCTGTGGAAAAAGGATATTCCAGCTGCATGGGAATTGATTGAACCCTTGCCACTGAAAATCCATTTATTTCCATGGATTTTCTCAAGGGGAGGTCCTCAGGTGCAGAATAGATATTCCTCCAAAATATCTAACCAGTATTTTGGACACCTGACAAAGAATTTAAGTGTGATGAGGTGAAGGCAGCAAAAAAAGCAAAACATTACAGACTAAGTCATCATAGGGAGATATTTGTCCAAAATTAAAAGCACAAAAAAATGTGTCAAAGCAGCTTGATTCTTGTCTTTGAACTAAATAGGTTTTCTTCTCCCTGGATCTTCTAGTGTTTGATCAGTAAGGATTTTTGAGATTAAAATGTGATGGAAGTATATCTTCAGAGAATGGTAGCATAATTGTAGAAAGCTCTTTACTTATGCCAGAAGATCTATTTTTTTATAAGGTTAGAAGATTCAATACATGGTTTTTGGTAAAAACAGGCAGCAAAGAGTTTTCCTAGGGATTTAGAAGGATTTGGGGGTAGAAAATCAAACTGAAGTTTAAGATAAAGTAAGACTATATCTTGCCAATGATCCTGTTGTATTTGAGTTCAATTCTGGGCTCCACAGCTCAAGAAAGACCAGAAGGTGTTGGAGAGGGTCCAGGCAAGGCCACAGAGATGATTTGGGGTCTGCAGCATCTCTGTGATGGGCAGAGGCTGCGGGAGCTGGGCCTGCTCAGGCTGGAGAAGGGGAGGCTGAGAGGGGATCCCATCAGTCCCTACAAACACCTCCAAGGGCTGCCAGAGGACGGTGCCAGGCTCTGTTCAGTGGTGCCAGGGACAGCACGAGGAGCAGGGGCCATGAAATAAAGCACAACGAGTTGCAGCCCAGCAGGAGGAAGAACTTGTGTGCATGGAGGGGCAGAGGCCTGGAACAGCTGCCCGGGGAGGGCCTGGAGTGTCCCTGTGTGGAGACATCCCAGCCCCAGCTGGACACGTTCCTGTGCCACTGCTCCAGGGGAGCCTGCCTGGGCAGGGGCTGGGGCTGGGTGAGCTCCAGGGGTCCCTTCCAACCCTAATGATTCTGTGAAAAGCTGAGAAAGAGTGGCCAAAATAGACAAATATACAACAAAACTTAGAGTTTCTCACTTAAACATACAAGGACATGGTGATCAGAGAAAGAGTGGATGAAATGTAGAAGCAGGGTGAATCTTAAGATACTGCAAAAAAAAATCTATTCCTGAGCTAACAATGAGTAAAAATATCAGCAATCTGCCTCCATAAATACTGATGAATGTCCAGGATGTTCTTCAGTAGTAGAATACACAAGAGGACTCTTCTAGGAACCATCTAATGTTTGTGGATGCTCTTGAAACTCCTAGACCCTGTAGCGCTTCAGAAAACGAAAATGGCATTCTGCTTCAGGGCAGTCAGTGAAAGAGGTGCACTTGTGCAAAATCACAGAATCACAGAGCGGTTTGAGTTGGAAGGGGCTCAAAACTCATCTTGTTCCACCCCCTGCCACTGACTGGGACATCTCCCGCTAGACCAGGCTGCTCCCAGCCCTGCCCAACGTGAAAAGAATTCCATACCAATATCTAACTTTAACCTACCCTTTTTTCAGTTTAAAACCACCACCCATTAAATGATGTTGCGAATTACCCAGCAGCGACAAATAACGGGAACTACGGAGAAGATTTTGTTGTATCAAAGCTGACTCGTCTTGAGCACCAGGACCACAAAGATATTTCATTTCTGTTCTGCTTCCAGGTCAGACACTGTAGGTTTTCAGGTGTGTAGAAAGCGTCAAGAGGTTGATATTTTTCCTGTGTGCCTAGAAGCAGAAAGGGTGCAACTTTGTGGTATTCAGCCAAATCACTGATAAAAAGATTCCAAAAGGCATTAACATAAGTGGAAAAACTTACAAAGGCATGAATGACAAGTACTGCATAGGTGTTGAAAGATAAGAGAAGCGAAATAACAGCTCAAGAAAAGCAAGACATGAGGAGGTGGCTGAGGATATTGATGGGAAAAGACTTAATATTACATTTTGTCAATTTTTGTTTTTAGAGAAATGAGTAATAAGATCCCCGGAGACAGAAGGAGAGAAAGAAGTGAACTGTCTGAAGTTTGAAATTAATCATATCACAGAATCTGTTTGGATTGAAGGTGAGGCATTAAGCAAAATTAGAAAAGTTTTTTCTTACAGATAGGTAAAGTAGAACCCAAAGACTGCAAGGATATTTTGTACTACTGAAAATCAAGCTGGTTGCTGGGTTTTTTTAAGTGAATCACAGCAGACACCCTGCAGTAAGAATAAACGGCCTTGCAATCAATTAACCTGGTCTAATTAACCTTGAAGAAATGGCTGATTTATTACATTTACCATTCTTAGTTAATTAACGTATTATCTTGAAATTAATTTCTTTATCAAGTTTGTTTTATTAAGTCTCAGGGTTTGAATTCAGATTTTAATTCGGAGGTGTGGGCGAAAAATGTGGGCATGCAAATGTAAAATAACATGGTTTGATGTTTGAAACAATTTACTTAAAGGGATTCAGCATAGAAAACATGTGTTTATTATTTCATACTTGTAACTACGGAAAGCTTCTATGACAAATTTGAAAAGCAGCTGAGTATTTTAACAGCAGGAAAACACTGCAGTCTCCAGATAGTATTCTCTGCTTAAACTGAGGCATTTTTACCTTTTTGGCGAAAAGAAATTAAAAAAAAAAAAAAAAAGAAAGAAGAAGAGAAAAGGAAAAACAGTATTAAAAACTTTTACCCTAGAAATAATTCTGAAAACTTTGGCTTTAGCACTTACTCTTTATTGCTCTCACCTGGGGTAGCACAATTAAAGTTGTCAGGCAGCTTTCTGTGGCTTGGAAACCAGGCTGAATTGCTCCCTTCAGCAAACAAAAGTCTTGCTGTGCATATGTTTAGATGATTGAGTGGCCTGGCCCTCTTTGACTTCTTTTTTATCCCCTTCTCTGGTGTTAATGGATTGAGTATTTTTTTTTTCATACAAATCTAGTAATTTAGGAGAAAGTATGGTAAATACCTGCCTTGACACTCACCCAAGGCTGCAGAAGAGGCAATGCCCTGCTTAACTCGCTCTGGGAAAAAGGATTAAAAGGTTCAGCCCTGCCCCAGCACAGGCAGCACCTGGAGCTGCTGCAGCCAGGCCAGAGGAGGCACCAGGATGGGCAGAGGGATGGAGCAGCTCTGCTGGCAGGAAAGGCTGCCAGAGCTGCCATTGTCCAGCCTGGAGAGGAGAAGCTCTGGGGGGACCTCAGTGTGGCCTTGCAGGGCCTGAAGGAGCTGCAGGAAAGATGGAGAGAG